>PVKP010004147.1:0-70582 GCA_004027715.1 Plecturocebus donacophilus | reverse complement strand
GGAGAAAGGATTCCCTGTTTAATAAATGAGGTTGGGAAAACTAGCTAGCCATGTGCGGAAAGCTGAAACTGGACCCCTTCCTTACGCTTTATACAAAAATTAACTCCAGATGGATTAAAGATTTAAACATAAAATCTAACACCATAAAAACATAAGATCTAAAACCCTAGAAGAAAACCTAGGCAATAACATTCAGGACATAAGCATAGGCAAGGATTTCATGACTAAAACACCAAAAGCGATGGCATCAAAAGCCAACTTAGACAAATGGGATCTAATTAAACATAAGAGCTTCTGCACAGCAAAAGAAACTATCATTAGAGTGAATGGCCAACAACAGAATGGGAAAACATTTTTGCAATCTACCCATCTGACAAAAGCTAATATACAGAATCTACAAAGAACTTGAACAAATTTACACGAAGAAAACAACTGCATCAAAAAGTGGGCAAAAGATATAAACAGACACTTTCAAAAGAAGACATTTATGCAGCCAACAAACATATGAAAAAATACTCATCATCGCTGGTCATTAGAGAAGTGCAAATCAAAACCACACTGAGATACCATCTCATGCCAGTTAGAATGGCGATCATTAAAAAATCTGGAGACAACAGATGCTGGAGAGGATGTGGAGAAATAGAAACACTTTTACACCATTGGTGGGAGTGTAAATTAGTTCAACCATTGTGGAAGACAGTGTGGTGATTCCTCAAGGATCTAGAAATAGAAATTCCATTTGACCCAGCAATCCTGTAACTGGGTATATATCCAAAGGATTACAAATCGTTCTGTTTTAAAGACACATGCACACGTATGTTCATTGCAGCACTGTATACAATAGAAAAGAGTTGGAACCAACCCAAATGTCCATCAGTGATATATTGGATAAAGAAAATATGGCACATATAACCATGGAATACTATTCAGCCATAAAAAAGGATGAGTTCATGTCCTTTGCAGGGACACGGATGAAGCTGGAAACCATCATTCTCAGCAAACTGACACAAGAACAGAAAACCAAACACCGCATGTTCTCACTCATAAGTGGGTTTTGAACAAGGAGAACACATGGACACAGTGAGGGCAACATCCCACACTGGGGCCTGTTGGGAGATGGGAGGGCTAAGTGAGAGATACCAGGGGGTGGGGGGATTGGGGAGGGATAACAGCAAAAATACCTAAGCTAGGTGACAGGGGTATAGATGCAGCAAACCACCACGGCATGTGTGTACCTACATAACAATCCTACATGATCTGCACATGTATCCCAGAACTTAAAGTTAAAAAAAAAAAGGGTTGTACTGATCCACAATTCACTCAAACTACATCCTAGAACAAAGCCCAACATTCTTTATAGAAAGATAATAGAGTTCTGCATTCATCAACATCACATTCACAATTTCCATATTAATATTAATAATGGGATTAATAGCAGATTTGGCATGAGAAAGATAATAAACTTGAAGCACAACAATAATAACCATACTGAGGCACAGAAAGAAAAAAGACAAAATTAGCAAAGATTCACTGATCTGTGGAATGGTAATTAACTTACTGGTTTCACTGGTTTAACTTACATGCAAATAGAGTACCATGGGTGGGATGAGAGGGGCAGGACAGTATCTGATAAATGAATGGCCAAAATTTTATGATATCTGACAAAATATCAAAAAACAGATAAAAGCATCTCAACAAATGATAAACAGGATAAATATAAAGAAAACCACACAAAGACACATCACAATCAAAATGCTAAAAACAAACAGTTATAAAGAAAAAAGGAGAAAGTTTAAAAGCAGTAAAAAAAATAGCATTACATAGAACAGAACATAGCTAAGAATAGCATGACTTCTCATCAGAAACAACACAAGCCAGAATACAATGGAATGACAACCTTAAAGTACAAAAAGGAAAAAACACAAAACATTGTCAACCTAGAATTCTATTTCTAGCAAATATGTCCTTCAAAATTAAAGGATAAATAAAAATTTTCAGAAAACCAAAGGCTGAAAGAATTCATTGCAAGCACATCTGCAATATAAGAAATATAAAGAACATTCGTCAAGATGAAGTTAAATGATTCCAGATGAAAGCCTGGATCTGCATAAAGTAATGAAGAATAACAGAACGGTAAACATGTGGCATTTAACATTGATATTTAGTTTTAATATTTACCTATGGATATTATTTATAAATTATTTCATTTATATTTAATATAGTAAATAATTTGAAATTAATTTTAATTTAATAAATTTAACTTAAATTGAATATTAATACTTGGTATTAAATTAAATATAAAAGACTTTTTCCTCATTTATTTAATTCCTTTAAAGAAAACAAAGTTTAGGTGAGTGTGGTTGAACAAGTGTATAGTCCCAGTAACTCAGATCCTCAGGAGGAAGATACCTTGAGCCCAGGAAGCTGAGTTCAGCCTGAGCAACAAAAAATAATATTTTAACAAGAATTTGTTTGGTAAAACTTGGGTAGCCCTTATCTGAAATGCTTGGAATTAGAAGTATTTTGGCTTTTGAACTTTTGGTTGTGAAAAATTTTCATATACACAATGAGATCTCTCTGGGATGAGATCCAAGTCTAAACACAAAATTCATTTATGTTTCATATATACTTTATATACACAGCCTAAAGGTAGTTATATACAACAGTTTAAATAATTTTGTGCATAAAACAAGGTGTGTGTACATTCGATCTCAGCCACCATGTGGACAATCTGTGGTTATTGGCCATTGTCTTCACTCCTGATTGAATCTATATGCAACCAATAAGGAATCATTTCTTACACTCATTCACACATACATACTTAAGAGTAAAAATATTATATAAATTGAAAAATAATGTGTTCAGAGCAACTAAGCAGCACAGTAGCATCACCAGAATACTTACGTCAGCTACTGAGCAGCAGCAACAACAAACAATGGTAGGATTTTGGTCTCCACCTAGGATATTGTGTTCTCATTAAAAGGTTATTTTTTTTGGTGAGAAGAAACATCAGAAGCAGTCAAGAGACCAGGGAGTGTTCCTCACAGGGAGGAAAAGGTATTCTGTTGCATGGCTTTTTAAAATATTTTCTCCAAAGTCATCTGCCTCATTAACAATGGTTGTCATCTTAAAAGTCTCTCTTTGATTTTATAAACTGACATAATTTCTTGTTCTCTGACGAATGTACACTGCTCTAGTCCTTCAATGTGCCCAATCACACATTTTCACTATGTCTATGGGCTCTTTTTCCGCAATGTCAATACCATCATCTTCATTGTCACTGTTGCCTTGATTCAGAACTATTTTGGCTATTTCACCATTGGTCAATGAAAGAACAACCAAAGCATCATTATCAATACTAAAAGCTCCTTTGACATCTACTTCTTCTAGCTTACTGATGGACTCTGAAGGCATATTTTTTGCATATGTAGGGTCAGACATTGTTTTTTCTCACTTGACATACAGAACCCTTCAAAGTCATCACTTTGTTCATCATGATTGCCAACAGAGGCAGGCTAGAGGCTGTGCCAAACATGCACTGTGTCTTCAGACACTGTATTCCAAGCATTGGCAACAGCATATGCCCCATCCTTCATGCTAAACTCCTTTTGAAAACATTTCACACACACTTCTGTTTACAGCTGTCAGCATGTTATTCAAGAAAGTGTTTTCATATTTACTCTTCATTGATCTAAAGGGTACCCTGGTCACATGGCTGAATTAATGAAGTCATATTTGACATAAACATGATTTTTGATGAGAATTCCAACTGGACGATGAGCAGAACAGTTTTAATAGAACAATAAAATCTGGCAGTTATCTGATCCAGCTTTCCAGCAGTGAGCACAAGCCACTGGTAAGTGCTGTTTACAAAACCAATCAGAAAAGATGTCCCTGGTGATCTATGCCTTTTTGTTAGCATAATAGTGGAATGGTTAAAAATTCATTCCTTGAAAATAGTGAGCAAGCTTTTGCCTATCACAGCAAGTTTATACTTACGTGTTCCTACTATAATAACACATATCAACACTGTTATTTTGTCCTTTGCATCCTTAATTCCACAAGGGCTGTCTCATGAATTGCAGTCAGTACCTTTCTGGGGCAGTAATGCCAAAACAGTGATGTTTCATCAGCATTACAGATTTGTTCTGGCATAAGATTTTCATCAGCAATGACCCTGGCAAATTTATCAATACATTTCTCTGCAGTTTCATCATCAGCGGACAATTTGTACAAATCTTCAAAAATGTACTTTGTCTTTTTTTAAATTTCTGCAACTTGCCTGTTGAATATTCACAGTTCTCTTCAATTTTCAATTCACTGTAATCAATCTTTGCTTCATGATCAGCATAAAATTAAGTGATGTGTGTTCACTGCAATACTGATAGGTCCATTCTTTTCAGTACGTGATCAAGATCTTCATTTTTAACTTTATGCACTATTTTTCTATTTTGCCCTAACTTCATCACTTTCAGCATAGAATGTCAACAGTTTATCCTTCTGTTTCTTTAGGTCATTCCAATAACATACTCTTCTGTAAGGCATTTCACTCTTAAAGCTGTCCATTTTCTCTAACAGCTTGGCTTTCTGTCTATAGATAAACAAATGCTTCCCTTTTTCTTATCACTGTTACCATGGGGGTATCTGCAGGGCCCCCCCCTTTATTTTTTTTTAACATTTGCAACAGTATCTTTATACCACAGAGCAAAAAACAAGCAAAAAACAAAAAAAAACACAGTAACTAATGCTCACAGACCTTAGCCTCATGTGAGGCATCGTGAGGAACTTGCCATTGTTCCAACCTGCACATGTGCCATTTTATTACCCTTTGTGGGCATGCTTGTTGAAGGGGAATCTGAGTGTGCACAGGGTTATGCACAGGGAAGATATACCACAGCTCAAGTTAAGCTAAAAAGGTCTTTTTTCCCTTAAAAACACTGAATAAGGGCTGGGCACGTTGGTTCATGCCTGTAAACCCAGCACTTTGGGAGGCTGAGGCAGGCAGATCACGAGGTCAGGAGTTTGAGACAAGCCTGGCCAACATGGTGAAACTCTGTCTCTACTAAAAATACAAAAATTAGCTGAGCATGGTGGCGGGTGCCTGTAGTTCCAGCTACTTGGGAGGCTGAGCCAGAAGAATTGCTTGAACCTAGGAGGTAGAAGTTGCAGTGAGCCTCTGTACTTCAGCCTGGGTGACAGAGCGAGACTCCGTCTCAAAAAAAAAAAAAAAAGCTGAATAAATTATTTTGTTGTACACCTGTGTTTTGATGATAACCTGTCATATAAGGTTAGATGTGGAATTTTCCACTGGTGGCCTCATGCCAATGTTTAAAAGTTTTCAATTTTTGAATATTTTGGATTTAAGATTTCCAGATTAAGGATGTACAACTTGTACATTTATGTTTCACATATTGTGCAGGGATATAGAAATGAACTAGAAATAATATTTGCCTTCAAAAAACTTATGTGGGATACAGACAAGTAAATAATAGCAAACACAATTCCAGAAGGAGAGAAGAGACATGAGATAGTAAGAGTCAATAAATAATTCAATAAGGTGGAAGCAGAAGATAGAAAGAAACTGGAAAAACAGACATGGTAAATCATGAAGATCCACATAAAAAAAAAAAGAGTATGGATTTCATAGATAACTGGAAGTACCTGACAAATTTTTAACTGCAGAATTACATTTTCTATGTCTACTATGTTTTTTTTGTTTTAAAGAACATTTTGATAACAGACAATAGGAAAACGATGAGGTATAGAGAAGGGGTTGGAGACAGCTAGAGGCACAGAGACCAAAGTTAACTGTCATAGTTTAGGAAGCGACTGTGACTAGGACCTAAACTAAGGCAGTAATGAATCACTCTCTCCTCCTAGATACTCTTCATTCACTTGGCTTCCAGAACACTATACTCTTGATTTCTCCCTTATCTCACTGGTTGCTTCCTCTCAGTCTCCTTTGTTGATTCCCTCTCTTCCTCTACTCTGCCCGAATCCAGATTCTTAATGTTGAAATGCCCTGAGATAAGTTCTTGTTCCTTTTCTTCATCTATTCATTCTCTTGGGGGATTGATCTAGTTTTTTGTTTCAAATACTACATATTTTCATATGACTCCCAAATTTACTTTCAGTGAAATTCTGAACTCATATATCTAACTGCCTACTCAATACCTCTACTTAGATACCTAATAGACACCTCAAAGTTAACAAGTCCTATTCTTCCCTTCTAAAACTGCTCTACCCACAGCCTTTCCTCCCATCTAAGTTGATGGAAAATGCACTTACTTGCGGGCGTGGGGAGAAGGAAAAAACCACATAGATTTATCTCAACTCTTTCTCTTATATCCTACATCTAATCTATTAGAAACTCATGTTGGCTCTATCTTCCAAATTCTAGAATCCACAGCTCACTGCCTCCACTGTCACTGACCACTCTGTCTAAGCTACCTTCACCTCCTGATTGAAATATTCCAACAATCTCCCAGCTTGTCTAATTCATGTCTTGCTCATATAATCTAGTCTCAACCAGCAGCCAGTGGTCTTTTAAAAATATAAATTAGGTGTCTCTCCTCTGCTCAATGTATCTATCCACTCAATGCCTCACAAAAGCCCTACATGAGTGGACCACTGTTACTTCTAAGGCCTTATTTCTCAAGGCTCTTCCTCTTGCTTTCTCCACTTCAGATCTATTGGCTTCCTTGGAGTTCCTTGAACACATCAAGCATACTCTCATCTTAAAGTCTTTGCACTAACGGTTATCCGTATTTGGAAAGCCTTTTTTCCAAATATTCTCATGGCCTACTTCCTTCAGGTTTTTGCTGAGATTTCATTGATATGGACCTGCTTTTTTTTTCTTTTTCTAGACAGAATCTGACTCTGCCAACACAGACTGGAGTGCAATGTCAGTCACAATCTTGGCTCACTGCAGCCTTGACCTCCTGGTCTCAAATAATGTTCCTACCTCAGCATCCCATGTAGCTGGGACCACAGGAACACACCACCACACCCAGCTAATTTTTAAATTTTGTGTAGAGGCCAGGTCTCACTTTGTTGAACAGGCTGGTCTTGAGCTCCCGGACTCAAGTGATCCTCCCATCTCGGCCTCCCAAAGTGCTGGGATTACAGGCCTGAACCACAGCACCAGGCCTGGACCATCTTTACTACCATTTTTAATATTGCAACCCTCTCCTACCTCCCACACTCTCAAATCCCCATCCCACTCTACTTTTTCTTTTTTCACAGCACTGACACCATCTGGAATACTATATAATTAAGTACTCCTTGAATGAATAAATTTTACAGGCAATGTAGAGAAGGCAGATTTTTTTAAATAATGAAGACTATCAGCAGGGCTTGGTCTCCAATAGTATTCAGAAGGAGAAAAAAGAAGTATGGGTTGACATCCATACTTCTAACTTGGGATGGAAGGAGCAAGGATAAATTTGTGAGAAAAAGATACTAAGTTCACAGTTTGGGACATGTGGAGTATATGACTTAGTTATATCCTATCGTGATTGTGTCTTATACTACAAATCCTGAATATCCCTTAATCTGCTAAGCAGTCTAGGTATCACATATAAATGGAATCATACATTATTTGTCTTTTTGTGACTGGCTTATTTCACTTAGCATAATGTCCTCAAGGTCATCATGTTGCCTATGTGTCAGAATGTTTTTCCTTTTACAAGCTGAATATTCAATTATATTTACATACCACATTTTGTTTATCCATTCATCCATTGATGACATTTGGATTGATTCTACCTTTTGGTTATTGTGTATAACACTGCTATAAACATGAGTGTACAAATATCTCTTCTATTTCTCTGCAATCTTGAGATGACTATGGGAAATGTTAGAGAAAATCATGAGTTGCAGATGGGAAGATTGATGAAAAGGAGCTAACATTTTGCCAAAGAATCCTAGAAAACCAGAGAAAGACAAATGGCAATAGCAACAGTCTTAGACATGATAAGATTTGAAGATCAACCAGTGGGAACCCCTCCCCTGCCTTAAATCCTGCTTGAGCTTAGTCATACAAAGGAGGACTGACTTCTTATTTCATATTTCTAACTGTAAAACTAGATAATTCTAACTTACCTTACTGGGCTTATTATTTATAAAGTATTGTTAAAAGGGTATACTCTTAATATGAAACACATTAACCATCTTATATTAAAATAAGTTAAAGATAAAACTTGACCATGTAACCAGTGAGTATGTTCAACTATTCACTTATCCTGCAGGCAATGTCTTTGTTGGCTTAATATTACAAAAGTGTTCTTTTTCAAGATCAGTCTTGCCTACATAGCAATGATGCACATTAAATTTAAAACCAGCTAAAAATATATGTATCCAGGAGAACAAAAATGACTTTTATTCCTGAAAAAAAAATTGGTTAGTGTGTATTTTTGAACCCCTTACATGATATCTTATTTCTCCTTTCAAAAAGCAATATGGAAATTAACAACAGTCCAAAAAAGGAAAAGAAAGAACAAAAACCTGAAAAAAAAATCTACCTCAGTATTCAGTTTCAAAGCAATGTTAATATTGAAGTACATAAAGGTATGATTTTTTTATGGATACCTAATAGTTATAATATACTTATTACTATATATACTAATACTTAAGTTATTAACATATAGTTGTTAGAATAGTTAACACTGTTTAATATTTAACACTGTTAGAATACAATGTTAAAAATCAGAATTTTCCAGGGTTTCTTTTATACTTGTCTTTAGAGGTTACATCATAAAAAATAAAGTAATAATTGTTCACTAGAGAATCCTCATACACTGTTGACAGGAATGTAAATGATTACCACCACTATGGAGAACAGATTGGAGGGTCTTCAAAATACCAAAAATAGAGTTACAGTATGATCTAGCAATCCTACTGCTAGGTATATATATCCACAAAAAGGAAATCAGTATATCAAAGAGATATCTGCACTCCCATGTTCATTGGAGCCCTAGTCACAATAGCCAAGATTTGGAAGCAACCTAAGTATCCATCAACAGATGAATGGATAAAGAAAATGTGGTACATATACAAAATGGAGTACTATTCAGTCATAAAAAAGAATGAGATCCTGTCATTTGTGAGAACATAAATGGAATTAGTGGTCATTAGATCAATGAAATAAGCCAGACACAGAAAGACAAACGTTGCATATTATCACTTGTTTGTGGAAGCTAAAAATTAAAACAATTGAACTCATGGAAATAGAGAATAGAACGATGGTGACCACAAACTGGGAAGGGTAGCAGGTTGGAGGGAAGGTGGGATAGTTAGTGGCTACAAACATATAATTAGATAGAACTAATAAAATCTAGTGTTGAATAGCACAACAGAATGACTACAGTTCACAATAATTTTTTGTACATTTAAAAATAACTAAAAGATGGGGTATCCATCCCCTTAAGTATGATTGCCCTGATGTGATTATTATATACTGTGTATCTGTATCAAAATATCTCATGTACTCCAATAAACATATATACACCTAGATGTATATATTTCTTCTTATAGCTGCAATATAGGAGGTATATATATTTATGGAGTACATGAGATATTTTGATACAGATACACAATGTATAATAATACACCTACTATGTACCTACAAAATATATACCTACTATGTATCCACAAAAATTAAAATTTTTAAAAATATGTTTCTTGGAGGATTAGATGCCTATTAACAGATTTTTAGGTAAATAAATGGCCAGATAAATTGTAGTATATATCAATTTCCTAGTACCTAGCAGAGCAACCAGTACTTACCAGGTATCTGAAAAAAATATTTATAAATTAATGAATGAGTAAAAGAACAAATGTGTGAACAAACCAATTAACTTGGTTACTCTGATGTATCTGCACATATTCATTTCATAGCACTATCTTCTGATAGCTGCAGAGTGGTCACCTTGTTTTTGACAGCAATTTAAAAAGTGTCAAATATAAATAATGCTTCCTAGAAAAAAAAATTTTTTTCTTCTAAACACTTAAGTCTTTTTAACTTCAGAAAGATATTTTAGGAGTAGATAAGAATAAGGCTTCTTGCAAAAGTCAGACATGTTTTGATAATAACATACACAGATGAATCCTGTTTATCAATTTATGGTGAAAGACATTCTCTGCTTCTTAGCCAAATGACAGAGAGTAAATTGGTATAAACAAGTAGGAAATATACCATAAAAAAGAGTCAGACTGAATCTAAACATCAACTAGTTTTATCCGCTTTCTGATGAATAAATTTCTTCTATATCACATGCCCGGAAGGTAGTCTGGCAACATCCTGGAAAATTCACTATTTAACTCCCAGCACAGTCTATTTCATTTTTTGGACAACTTTAAGGACCAGACAACTATTCTTTACATAGAGTCAAAATCCATCTTCAGGTTACAATTGGTTGTCACTTTGCCTTCTGGAGCTTCACAGTCTCATTCTAACCTTCCTTCCAAAGGGCTGCCCATCAAATACTAGGAGATAGCTATTATGATTCCTTATAGGCTTCTTTTTGTAGCTTTGTTATGTGAAAAATTTTAGCCATTTTCTTCTGGATGTGCTTGAAATTTATCACTCTTAGAGTATGATAATCAGAACAAAATAGTTGGATGCAAAGAATAAAGCAGGATTACTACTAATCTTATTCTAGACATTCTATTAATGATCTAGGCATTCCTAATATCACAATGCATTTTTTGAAAGGAACATGACAAAGTTGATCACATTAAGTGTTCAGTTAGCTTAAGAATGGTAAGCTTTTTTTTCTGCTCCTACATCTAAGTCATTTATCCCCTATTCTGTAATACATAGTATTATATATTATATTATAAACGTGTCCTCAGTAAATTTTATCTTGCTGGTTAAGCCTATCATCCTGGCATTTTTAGAGCTTTTTTAACTCCTGTCTATATCATCTAATAATTTAGTCATCCTTCCTCAACTGTGTATTATCTACAAATTTAATCAGTATGCCAGCTATATTTTCTTTTAACTCTTTGTTGATACATATAATGAAGTTGAAGACAGATTCCTGTGGTAACCCAGAGTTCTCCTTCCAGGTTAACACAGAACATTAAGTATCACTCTTTCAGATGGCTGTTCAGCCAACTACATAGCAACATAACCATATTATTATATCATATCACTCTTATCCATCCTGCCCACAGTGATATCATGATGGACCATGTCAAAAAGCTTCCTGAAATTCAGACCCCTGTCTGCTGTGATCAACAGTCTAACAGCCTTCCAAAGAAGAAAGAAATTAGGTTAATCTCCATGAAAGTTTTTTTTATAAAATCAGGCTAATTCTTGGAGATCATCATTTTTCCTTAACTACCATCTACTAAATCACCTAATATGAAACTTTACTAAGGATTCCATTCAGATTCACCAGCTGTCTGGAACAAGAAAGAGAGAGAACCTACAGATGCTTAGGGTCTGTGATCTGCTTTCTATCCTCCATCTTTCTGCCTGAAGGCTCTGTCTCTAGGGATCCTTCCCAAGCTGCTGAAGCACTGGGGATAAAAAGACCAAAAATGAGTTTCCCAGATTTAAATGCCTGGCTCCTATTCCCAACTGCTTTTCCCCACGTTTTTTAATGCAATAAAAAGCAATCATTATCTAATGTTTAACTTATCTGTATTACTCTTCTTATCCATTCATATATAGTCTGGAAGTAACTACTCTGAAATGGTTTCTAGTAAGGCTTCACCCTTCTACTCTCTCTAAAAAGAAACAAGCTATGATAAAACCTTAACACACTAATAGTCTGTGAGAAAAAAAACAGTAGCTTGATATGCAGCTGTAGGATCATACCTTTCCAGTTTTGCTTTTCATGCTGTCTCCTACTTACCACAAACTATACATATTTGTATATTTTTAGTAAAAAAAAAAAATTCCCAAAGTACTTACAGATAAAACATAGTATGTCTCTCTAGTAAACAAACTCAAATCAAGCACCAATGCTTAGTTCTTAGGCAATAAATAATCATAACCAATAATTGTATTTGTATGTTTCTAGTTCAAAAAAAAATCCCAAAGTACTTACAGATAAAACATACTCTGCCTCTCTAATAAACAAACTCAAATCAAAGCTCCACTGTTTAGTTCTTAGGCAATAAATGGTCATAACCAATAATTGCATGGGGCAGATCTTTTTTTACAATAAAAGCCCTCCCTAAAAAGTAAGGAACTGGTTGTATGGCAAAAAGAAGCAAAATTCAGGATAAAAACACATGGAATATTATGCTTCCCAATGATAATCTATAATTAGCCACTTTTCTTGTAGAATATTGTTAGTTTGTTTTTGCTTTTGTTTGTGCCTGGCTATCCCATTAGGGACATTGACAAAATTGATTAAATGATGTTAAAAGTAAAATCACTGTATATGGCTACCATTTTAAAAGAAAGAATAATTAGTAATTTCCCCTAGAGAATTAGGATCAGGTTCAAACGCTTAAGGACCTCTTATAACTGCCTAAATTGGGAAATATCCAAGGTTGAGCATGTAAATGCAAGCAAAGCAGATAATTTCAAAGAAACACTCATATCCTCAAGGCTAAGGTACTGGCATAATACAGGAAATTCCAAATGAAAGTTCTCACTACAATTGTGGCCTATAGGGGGGTTGTCCCCCAACCCACTGCCCCTCCCACAAGATGAAAAAGTCATAGTGCATTTTTAAAGTACTTCATTTTCATATTTAAATGCAATGTCAAAAACCATTAATTCATGCAATATTTTAAAAATATCTTTCTTTTAGAAAATGTAGCAAGAATTAATATGGAATTCTGCATATGTCCATCAAAGACATAGAATAGTAGATTCAAAGAATTTGATAATTGAAATCCTGAATATTAAGTATTCTAAGGCTTTCATTTTTCAAAGTTTCAGAGAACTTAAGTGATTTACCTAGAGTAGTGGATAGATCAGGAAACCACCACATACAATTATATTACATCTATTAAAATAAGGCAGTGAGTCCCACAGGGTACAGTCCTAATACTTATTGTATAAAAATTATACTTTGTCTGTTAAATATTTACATTTTAAATGTCTGTTAATTTAGAAGTCTAATAGTTTCCTCTTAAAAGTAAAACATCATTCTGTAAATTCATATCTACAGAAAAATCGTTGAAGTTGTTATACACTACAAACTATATTTTACAAACCACATTATAATAGTCTAAGTGTAGAGTAATCAAATGTCATCACATATAATTAAAGGTAAATTCAATGTGTCAAAACAGAAGATCAAAGCACTTTTAATACTGCAGGGCCATCATTTTCAATGGGCCTGTTCCTTGATCATGCCTTTAATTCACACAATTCAGTGAATCACAGTGCCTCTTCCTGCTGCAGTAGAAATAAGCTCCCAATGAATCCTATTTTTTAAAAAATAGCAAGCATATAAAATATAAAATATTCTCAAGCCAAGTCTGTGAAAAACTTAATGCATCACCAGTTTTCTATTAAATCTGATCCTGGAAAAAATAGACAAGATATTGTTTTCATTTCTTTCTTTCTTTCTTTTTTTTTTTTTTTTTGAGACAGAGTCTCCCTCTGTTACCTAAGCTGGAGTGCAGTGGTGCAATCTCGGCTCACTGTTACTTTGGCTTCCCGGGTTCAAGCGATTCTCCTGCCTCAGCCTCCTGAATAGCTGGGACTACAGGTACCCACCACCACGCCCAGCTAAGTTTTATATTTTTAGTAGAAATGGGCTTTCACTATGTTGGCCAGGCTGGTCTTAAACTCCTGACCTCGTGATCCACGTGCCTTGGCCTCTCAAAGTGCTGGGATTACAAGAGTGAGCCACTGCGCTCAGCCTTTTTTTCATTTCTAAATCAGATTCTGACCTAAGCATACATTTATTTTTGAGTTACAGGAAGAGTTCTTGGCTTCAAATACAGCAAGTAACTAGATAATCTGACTTACCTGGTATTTCCTGTTTGTTGGTTATTATTGGGTTTTTACTGTTTGTTTGCTTGGTTTGGTTTTAATATCTACCATGACAAACACTAACTGAGCAATTCAATAAGAAATAACCAAGAATAATATCACTTGGCATTACATAAAACCTCCCACTTCAGTTACTTTATTCCTCTAAACTTTGGCTGAACCACACTGGCTGTTATTTCACTGAGAAAGCGACTGCCAAGTTATCCACAGGCACATACACACAGACAAACCACAATATGGTGAATGTCAGCCGTTACTCCTAAGAACCTCTTCACTAAAATATGTGCTGACTAATGAGGAGTTATTCAGTTAAGTTCAGATAAATATAGAGTTAAAATAGGCCTTCAGAGATAATCAACTGAGACAGTAACTGCCCCCAGATAATACTTATTTAAGTCAATACTAAGAAAACCTGTATATTAAATGATCTTCATTAAAACAGGAAACAAATGATCTTCTAAGTATTCTTGAAGCTACCAATTTAAAATTCTAAATAATAAGTTCAATCTTACCATGGACCTTTACAAATAAGTAGCAGACTTCAAGGAAATCAGAGCCTCTAAAAGGCAACAATGTATCTTTTCACATGCTGACTTTAAAAGGAAAAGCTTCCTGCTTGTATTAACTATTAAAAACAAAACAATTGAACTCATGGACATAGAGAGTAGAAGGATGGTTACCAGAGGCTGGGAAGGGTATTGGGGACTTAGCAGGAGGTGGAGATGGTTAATGGATACAAAAAACAAAATAGTTAGAAATGAATAAGACCTACTACTTGATAGCAAAACAGGGTAACTACAGTCAATAATAAATTAATTGTACACTTCAAATAACTAAGAGTGTAATTGCATTGTTTCTAATACAAAGGATAAATGCTTGAGGGGATAGATATCCCACTCTCCAAGACGTGATTATTACACATTGTATGCCTGTATCAAAACATATCATGTACCTCATAAATATATACACTATGTACCCACAAAAATAAAAAAGAGATTGAAGGGGGCTGGGCGTGGTGGCTACAAACATTAGCCGGGCATGGTGGTGTGTGCCTGTAGTCACAGCTACTTGGGAGGCTGAGGCAGGAGAAACACTTGAACCCGGGAGGCAGAGGTTGCAGGCAGTGAGCCAAGATCTTGCCACTGCACTCCAGCCTGGGCAATAGAGCGAAACTCTATCTCAAAAATTAATAATAATAATAATAGAAGGAGCCATAGCAAATCTCTGGATTAGTCACTTTCTAACAACTATGCTTATTTGATAATAAAAGGATAATAAGAGACCTTTACTTGACAACCTAAGATATTTCCAGTCTTGAGAAACATGTTTTTAAAAGACAAAGATCTTTCATGCTAACTGCCCACTAAAATACCACATCAGATGAAAACTATTTGGGACTCTGTATATGGAAAAGAGATCGAACATTATTGCAAAGGCTTTCCTCAAAGAAATGATGAAAAGAAATTACACATGTCAATTAGTACAGGATTCACAGTGCATGCTCCATATTACATTATGCTTTGGAGTATCCAATTTCCCCAAGATTCAATAAAGTAAAACATAATGCTTCTATTGTTACTGTGGTATTCTTTGACATCCTTCATTACTGAGAGTTAATTAATCTGATATGTCCTTCTCTATTTGTTTTAAATCATCTCCTTAACCCATGGGATATGTAAGAACTTTTACTTAGGAATATTTTTAATTTGTATCATAGGCTAAGTATTATATGTGCTTAGGAGTGTGGGGAATAAAAATTACCAAGATAAATCATCTCTGTCTATAAGGAATTTACAATCTAGTTTGGAAAAGAGGACTCAACATTCGCACACAGCACCATAGCATGTAGGTGCACACTGTGTGCACCCAAATGCACATACACGCACAGAATTAAACTACAAAAAAAATCAAGGTACAGTGGAAACAGTTATGCAAACCCAAAAGAGCCATTATATAAAATTAAGGGCCTTTACTTTTCTTTTTTTTTTTGAGACAAGGTCTGGCTCTATTGCCCAGGCTCGAGTGCAGTGGCATGACCTCAGCTCACTGCAGACTCCGCCTCCTGGGCTCAAACCATCCTCCTCTCCTGCCTCAGCCTCCCGAGTAGCTGGGACTATAGGGATGCACCACCACACCTAGCTATTTTTTTTTTTTTTTTTTTTTTTTTTTTTGTAGAGATGGGGTTTCACCAGGTTGCCCAGGCTGGTCTGGAACTCAAACAATCCAGCCAACCTTGGTTTCCTAATGTATTAGGACGACAGGCATGAGTCCCTGTTTCTGATTGGGCCTTTACTTTTCAAAGCTGTCTATGTCACAAAAGACAAGGAAAAGTTAAAAAGCTGCTATATTAAAGGAAACTAAACAGACATGGCAAGAAAATTCCTATTCCCCCAATCCTTAGATTAGCGAAAAAACAACCATAAAGGTCATACAGGGATAATAGGCAAATTTGAATGTGGATTCTACATTAAACTATGATATACTGAACTTGATCAGTTACTATTATTCTCTTCATACATGTTATACATGCCTCTTATTTACATAAGAGAATGTCTTTGTTCGTAAGAGACACATACTAAAGTATTCAGCTTAAAGAGTTGCAACCTCTGCAATTTACTAGCAAATAGTTCAGAACAAAAGTATAGTAATATGTATAAATGTGTATTAGAAGACAAGGAGGAAATATGGCAAAATGTTAACAGTGGAAAAAACCATATGAATGGCTGATGGGAGCTGACTACTATACTGGCAACTTTTCGGTGTGCTTAAAATTTTTCAAAATAAAATTTTTAACTTCATGAACATTTAAGCTTAAAAAGCACCTTGGAAATCTACCTAGTCCAATTCTCAACCTAACTTTACAATTGCAGAAACAGACCTGACAATTAGATCAGTGCCTTCTTAGCTTTTTGTTCTTTACCCCATCAGTAAAACATTTTGGACATGCACTCCCTCAACATATGTATTTTAATTATTGTATGTTTTCTATTTGGATACCAATTTACTGTGTAGGTTATAAGACATACACAAAAAGTAAAATGTATACAGGATGAGATAAAAATACTTGTAAATTTCTAATTTTTCTTCTTGCATCAGAGTGGAGTACCATGGAGCATCCTTTCCTCCTGCCCTTACCTTGGTGATCACTGATAGCACAAAAGAGGCATTTATAACATGTTTAAATAGAATGTCATGGAAGATTTCATGCTGATGTGATTTATGTGGTACCTGAAGCATTTTAGGGCTTAGAAGAGTAGGTAGAGATGAGAGAAAGGCAGAGAATCCAGACTAAACAAAGATTGACAAAAGGCAAAGAAACAGAAAAATCATAGAAACTTTGACAATTCATACTGAAAAGCAGTGACACACAGGATTAAAGGACAGCTCAGTGATGAACTGTGAAAGGTCTTGAATATAAAAACCAAGGCGGAATTACTTAAACCATAGGTAACAAGGAATCTTTGAAGGGTTAGGAGGGTTAAAATAAGAACATGTCTTGAAACCAACAACGTTTACAACAATCAATATGTGAAAGTGTTTTGCAGAATTAATTCAGAAAGATAGGTAAGTTATTACTAGATTACTCATCAGAAATTGCCATAACTTCTAAGAACCAAACTAAATCTTTAATAAAACCCCAGCCCTGCTTGATTTTTCTACTTGCTTATATTATGTAACTACAGACGTGGGTGGTTTTACACCACCAAGGTAGTTTTCCATAGAGATATACCTAACGATTTTCAGCACAGGCCACTTACTTGCCATTGTTATTTCAAATCCAAACTGCCAGCTGGTCACAACTTTCTCCCAAAATATAAGAAAATCAAATGGTTGATGTGCTTGTTACTATAAATGAGAATTAAAAAAAAAAAAAAAAAACAAAGGCTAGTAGCTCTGAGGCTCATCTTAGACAAATCATTGCTGAGCTTTTAAATCAAGTTTAAGTATCTCTTAAACATCATTATATGTAGTAAAAACCAATCCCTAGTGTCTGCTATTTCCTAATTTGATAATATTTTGCAGTGAGAACATGCTAACAAATCTGTGTAACTTTTGTACATTGTAACATGTTAATATGAAGCTGTCTAAATGGTGTCTTTGTTCTTTTGTTCCTCAGCATAAATTCATTATTTGCTCTTACTCAGACTGATACTGACATAAGACCTACATAGGACTATATTAATATTGACATAAGATGTCTATATCAGCAAAACAGAAACAGCAAAATGTGGGGCTTTATCTTTTTTTCTCTTTTTCCTTTTTATATAAAGAGATCAATGAGATTTGAGCTTACTTATATAATGGATAAATTAAGCACAATACATTAAATACCAAGAAAATTCTAACCCTAGAGTTGGCTGAGACCCTTATTTTAACCACTTTATCACTTAGTCCTGGGTCCTCACTTATGATAAAATCCAAGAATTTCCTTTCCCAAATTATGTTATAGTATTAGACAGTTTCTATAGATTAAGAGACAGGGTCTCTCTCTCTCTCTCTCTCTCTCTCTCTCTCTCTCTCTCTCTCTCTCTCTCATCACCTAGGGTAGAGTGGTAATTGTGATGTGGTAATAGCTCACTGCAGCCTGAAACTCCTGGACTCAAGCAATTCTCACCGGTGCCTCCAAAGTGCTGAGACTATAGGCTCGTGCTACCACACCTGGCTAATTTTAAAAATTCTTGTAGCTATGGGGTCTCACTATGTTGCCTGGGCTGGTCTCAAACTCCTGGGCTCAAGTGATCCTCCTGCCTCAGCCTTCCAAAGAGCTGGGATTAAAGGCATAAGCCACCACACCTGGCCCTCCACTCCCTGTTTAATAATCATTTGGTTTAAAAAAAACACTGAAGCAGAAGCAAAATATGGGGCTTTATCAAGAAAGTGAAAGAAGGAAATATTGATAAAGATTGAGATGGTCTACAATAACTTTAATATAAACAAAGATTGCTATTCTTAAAAAATGACTATTGTAGCAGATACAGAACCTCTATGAAAAACTGAAGTACTGGATGGTCAAGGTGTAATAATTTCCTTTATGAAACGGTCTTCTCCTTTGATAACATCCTAATAACTCTATAAAACTCAAGATAAAAGGTGATATATGGGGCTCTTCAATAATGTATATGTTCACTGTTATATTTATGTTTGTAAATATAGAAATTATATTTATAATTATTATAATATGCTAGTGCATGTTAAATAATATTGCTTTTGATGGTGAACTGCATGCTTAACACTTTACAATTTTTTCTTTTTTTAAATTGAGGTATAATTTTCTTGAGCTATAAAAAGCTGCAAATATTTAAAGTGTACAGTTGGGGCCAGGCATGGTGGCTCATGCCTGTAATCCCAGCACTTTGAGAGACCAAGGCGGGTAGATCATCTGAGGTCAGGAGTTCAAGACCAGTCTGGTCAACATGGTGAAACCCCATCTCTACTAAGTAAAGTACAAAAATTAGCTGGGCATGGTGGTGTGTATCTGTAATCCCAACTACTTGGGAGGCTGAGGCAGGAGAATTGCTTGAACCCAGGAGGCAGAGGCTGCAGTGAGCCAAGACTATGCCACTGCACTCTAGCTTGGGTGACAGAGTGAGACTCCATCTCAAAAATAAATAAATAAATACAATAAAATGTACAATTGGATAACCTTTGAATTATGTATATACCTGCAAAACTATCAACATAGTTAAGACAGTAAAAACATCCTTAACCTCCTAAAGTTTCCTTGTGCCTCTTTGTAATTCCTTTCTCCTCCTCTACTCCTCATCTCTAGGTAACCACTCACCTGCTATCATTATGAATTGGTTTTCATTTTCCAGAATGTTATATAAGTGAAATCACACAGTGTGTATTCTTTTTTGACTGACTTCTCTCGGCATGATTATTTTAAGTGCCATCCATGTTGATACATATACTAATAATTAATTCATTTTATTGTGAATAGTATTCCATTATATGGATATACTATAGTTTGTTTAACCATTCAATTGTTGATGGACATGTGGGTGACTTCACTTTTGGGTATTATAAATAAAGCTGCTATGATATTTATGTACAAGCCCTTGCATGGACATATGCTTTCAATTATTTTGGATAAAAAAGCTAAATGAAATGGCTGAAGAATATGGTGGGTATATGGGTTAACATTTTAAGAAACACCCATACTATTTCTTTTTTTTTTTTTTTTTGAGACAGAGTCTCGCTCTGTCACGAGGCTGGAGTGCAGTGTCATGACCTCGGCTCCCTGCAACCTCTGACTCCCTGGTTCAAGCGATTCTCCTGCCTCACCCTCCTGAGTAGCTAGGATTACAGGCACGCGCCATCACTCTCGGCTAAGTTTTGTATTTTTAGTAGAGACGAGATTTCATCATGTTGGCCAGGATGGTCTCGATCTCCTGACCTTGTGATCCGCCCGCCTCAGCCTCCCAGAGTGGAGCCACCGCATACGGCCAAGAAACTGCCAAACTATTTCTTAAAGTGGTTGTACCATTTTACATTCCCACTTGCAGGATTTAAGAGTTAGTTCCTCCACATATTCACCAACATTTCATATGGTCAGTCTTCTTAATTTTTTCCTTTTATTTTTAGTTGACACCTAATAATTGTACGTATTTATAGAATAAGAATATTTGGTGTGGTATCGCAGTGCACTTCTCATTTCCCTAACAATAACACTGAGCTTTTCATGTGCGTATGGTCTCCAACTTCTGAGCTCAGGCAATCCTCTCACCTCAGCTTCCCAAAGTGCTGGGACTACAGGTGTAATCCACCATGCTCTGCCCAATGTCTATTTTTTGTTGTTGTTGAGTTGTTTGAATCCTTATTGAATTTTGAGAGTTCCTTATATATTTTGAATATAAGTATTTATCATATTTTGCAAATATCATTTCCACAAATCTGTGGCTTGCCCTCTCATTCTCTTTTGAAGAGCAGAAATTTTAAATTTTGATGATGTTCAACTTATCAATTTGTTCTTTTATGGGTTGTGCTTTCAGAGGCATATATAAGAAATCTTTTCCTACATCAAGATAACAAAGGTGATTTCTATTTCAAAGATAAAACCATTAATTTTAAAAGCTAAGCAATAAATCTTAAAAAGACAAAGTGCAGACTTCAGTAGAATTTATCATCTCTAGTATATATTAAGCATTGTGCACATACCATCACTCAGCTCTTTTATTCAATAATCTGTGGTTTAAACAAACAGCCACCATTTTAAACTTGATAATATGTATTTACAGAGTAAATAATATGTATTCAACATCTATGATGTACTCACAAGTATAACAGACTCCAGTCAAAAGAAATAGAAGATAATGTTTCTATCACACTGATATCTACTTGGGAAAAAGAGAACAAACATAATACAATTTTTTAAAAACTTTAATAAATCAACATGAAAATAATAATAGTAGAAGCTTGGTTCAAAAGTACTGTGGAAAAATGGGGCCTGATGGGATGGGATTACCACAGACTCCTTAATGAAAATTATAAATCAGATTTGGGAGAAATATTGGTGAGATTAGGGTAAATGAGATTAGTTGGTAGGAAAAGGCATAATGTTATTTAAGAAATATTATCTTAGTAGCAGCAGTACCACAGTATTAAAAGGGAGAATGACTAATTTAGAGAAATCAAGAAAAAAACTATTGCTATAATCCATGCATTAGGGGTCGGGGGCCCACCACCCAGAGTAGTGGCTATTAAAAATGTCTTGTGATACACAATCTGAAAGTAAAAGTATTCCTTCATTTAAAATGTTCAGAACTATTAGAAATCATAGTTTAATACTATACTTTAACTGCATTTGGATATTTTTAAACCATATACAAATTACAATTGCATTTTTAAAAATTTACTTTTTTAGGGCAAAAACAACTTTCTATACTCATCTTGTACAGTAGTGAGGCCTGGGGGTCACAGAGTTGTTTACAGTGAACTCTGAGGGACTCCCATTGCCAAATCTGCCCACATTGTAGCTTCATGTTTATAAAATGGCTAGCCATACTTTCTTTTTTTCTCTTTCAGCAAAATTAGTAGACTAGCTTTTAGCATATGGAAGCATTTTCACATTGCAAGTTCTGGTGGAGGGGGGAAGGAACAATTTGCAAATGCCATCAAATGAAATGTGCACTTTCAAATGAGGCTGATTAGACAGTTTCATATGGCAAAAGTTGTGTTCAATAAGTCTCTTCCTTTTTTCAAAAAGGAAATGCTCAGATTTGCATAAAATACAGCAGGGTGATCAAGAAATGTGTCTTAAAAACATCATAGATTTTCAGAAAAGCACTTTTATTTGAGTGTCCAGGACTGAAATTCAAATAGATTTATTTTAAACTCCTTTTAAAAATATTAAAGTAGTGGCAACAGGAACAAAGTAGAATAGGGCAGTGGCTAAAGAAAGCAACAATCTTTTGAGGGCTACACTCAGATTTCTTCCTGACACTCTTTCATGTCTGCCTCTGCACCTCCTTCACACTGTCTCTCCTCCCACTTCTTTACTTCTTTTACCTTTAAACTCACCAGGGAAGAAAAGTAGGATATGTATGGGAAGTATGGGATGAGTAAAGAAGAAAACTAAAAGATGCAACAGAGCTAACATCACCACACTGGCTTTATGAGCAGGTCCTTACAAGTCATCTAGAGGAAGAAACACAGAGGCTGGAGGGATTAACTGAGGTGTTATTCAATTGACATTCTTTATTTTCCCAAAGAAATATATTTATATGTCATCACCTATAAGGATAAAAGGTAAGAATCAAGAGCTTTAGCCTTTTTCACTTTCTTAATTTCTCTAATTCAAATATTCCAGTACTAAAGAAAGGAATCTTGGCTGAAACCCCTACATACGCACCTACAAATAAAAAGAAAAAATCTTTTTTGTATAACACCAGTAAGTTAGCACAAGAAAACAAAAAATGTGCAAATAATAGCCCAAATCATAGACTGATATTATAAATCATGCTAAAACACAAACTTAATGGAATTTGAGATAGCTATAAGGAGAAGTCAAATGCTCCTCTTATTAAACTCTATGACCAAACATTCTACTTATAACTTTAGAGGAAAAATAAGGAAGAGGTACAAAAAGGCACAGAAAAAGAAAAAGCCGTAACAGAAAATACACGGGAATATTGGTAGAAACTAATAATGTAAATATAATTCTATCTTATCAAGATCACAGAACTAAATTTAAACTGATTGAAAGAATCAGAGCTTTAATTCCCATGAGCTCTCAGGCTTTGTTCTCTAGGGCTTGTACAAAGTGTGCCAAGAATATTATGGAACACAATTTACCATAACATTATTTTTAGGCACTATGTGTACTTATATTTTGATTGATATCATTACCTGATTTTAACTCTTCTTGGTGAATAACAAGAAGAAGGTAACACAAAATTTCAATTATTGTCCTTTCTTTGTGAATCAAATCCATAAAACTTTCAAGAGGGAGAAGATAAAAGTAAATTCCTTATTCAACTTATCTTTGCCAAAGGGCTTGGCCAGGCCCAGAGCTGAAGCAGGCTAAGGATCAGAGACCTTGAATTGCTTGCTACTTAATACCTGTTCTGCTCTAGGCAACTCTGAAAGTTTTGCTTTGATAGTTCAAGGCTAAAAGCCAATTCTGATAGTTGGCCAGGGGGAACTTTTTAAAATTAATCTCTTCATATAGCAATGTTTCTTCAGGAAAATAACAAAATGTAGTTCCAAACTGTCCTGCAGTCCCAGTTCATCCTCATGAATGTCTCTGGCAGTTAAAATTCATTCAAAAAGGATTTTTTCCAGCTGAGTCAAGATTTCTCGTTTTTCAATCAACCAGCATACATTCATAGCACACTACAATAAAGATACAAGTAAAAGGATTTTGCTCTCAGAAAACTGGAATTCTAGTTGGAAAGACATATTCACCCACTTAAACTAATTAAAAATAAAGAAAGGTACTGTTTGGTACTAAGTGTTAATATAATGAGAATTCAAAAATTAAAAACTAGAGTTGAACCAAGTGGAGTGGCTCACACCTATAATTCCAGCACGTTGGGAGGCCAACATGGGAGGATCACTCGAGCCCAGGAGTTCAACATCAGCCTGGGCAACACACGGAGACCCCACTACTACAAAAAAATTTGTAAAAATCATCTGGACAAGGTGACATGCACCTGTGGTCCCAGCTCCTCGGGAGGCTGAGGCAGGAGGACTGCTTGAGCCCAGGAGGTCGAGGCTGCAGTGAGCTATAATCATGCCACTGCACTCCAGCCTGGGCAACAGAGTGACAGCCTGTCTCAAAAAACAAACAACAACAACAAAAATTAAGCAAAAACAAAAACAACTGGAGTGGGCAATAGAAGTCCAAACTGTGTTTATGAAAGAGGTGGAGGGAACATAAAGAGATTTCAATGAAGAACAATAATCAATAAGATTTGAAAAAGCAAGTAATATAAGCATTACAGGTGAGAGAATAAAGTATTAATAAAGGTAAGAAAGTAAAATTGAACATTGTATTAGGGATGGGGATAAGGTTTGGTCTGTTAAATCAAGTTTACCCTAAAGCTGTCTTCTTACATATTTTCAGTTCAGCCTAAAGGTTTCTCTACACAATGTGAACTATAATCTAAAACGATGTGTAAACAGAATGTAACCTGCTCTTGTGACAATCACTGAGTTTGGTCCAAAGGGTGCCAACTGTTCAAATCATGTTCAGATAAGGCAAATGTGCAGCTATAACAAATCTAGCTGTTTCTTGTACCTCACTTCTGTACTTCTGTATGTCACTTTCCTTTTTCTGTCCATCAATCTTTCAGTACATGGCTGCATTGGAGCCTCTCTGAGCCTACTCTGGTTCAAGAAGCTGCCCAATTTGTTCAATTAAACTCTGTTAAATTTAATTTGGTTAAGGATTTTCTTTTAACAGATCTAAGGTGTAAACAACCAGTTTAAGTAAAATAGGTATGTCTGTTAAGGTTTATGATTGAATAAATATGGTGAGGCTGGTTCACGGAAGGCTTTGAATGCCAAAGCGACCAAGAGAAACTTGATTAGGCCAATGAGAATCACAATTGGTTATTAATAAGGGAAGCAGAAGTATAAATTTATTTTGAAAGGGTGGTTTTATAAACAGCATGCAGGTAAGGATTGGAAGCCAGCAAAAAAGATGATGGAGCCTGTTAGGTGCAAAGTGATAAGAACCTGAACTTGAATAACAGCATTCATTTGTGCACAATATTAATAATTAATAAATATTAATTAATAATAATTAATTAATAATTATTAAATATATTAATATTCAATAATATTTATTGAATGTCTGAATGTTCATCATTCAAATGTGAACAAGACAGATATGATATTATTAGCCCACAGAAACCATTAGGTAACAAATGTTCATTGTTTTAAGTTGCTAAGTTTTAGGGTAATTTGTTATGGCAATGGATAACTAATACAGATGTGAAAACAGTAAAGGAAATATCAAATAAGGTCAGAAAAGCAGGAGAGAAACCAAAAAAGCATACTGCCATTGAAGACCAAAAATTAAAAGTTTCAATGTATAGTAGACTGGTAGTGAGTCTCAGATATAAAAGAGGAAAACCACCATGGCACGTGTATACCTATGTAACAAACCTGCACATTCTGCACATGTATCCTAGAACTTAAAGTATAATTTAAAAAAGGGGAAAAAAAGACGTATATAGGATGATGAACATTTTTAAAAATGTTATTAAAGTTGATACAGTTCACAACTAACTAAAAATTACAAGAGATATACAAGTACTTACCATAATTGATGACCAAATTGTGTTTTTCCTTAAAAAGAGAATGAGTAGGGAAAAAGTGTACACAGCTGATAAGCGCCTCAAATGTAAACAATTTATATTCCTACGTCTATGGGTCAACCATTAACTGATTAAATATCTAGTGAAGTATAAGTCTCATGCATGGTAGTGAGTTTAAACAAAACCTTCACTTCTGTTTTGAACTAATACCCTAACTTTAGGCCTATACTCTCCTTACAACAAAAGAAGAAGCTTTGAATTTATTCAAACCTTTATCATATCACTTTCCATATGGTGCTATAAATGATTTACATATTCCCTATCCTAACTACATTGTAAGTTCCTCCAAAGTAGGAACCTTTAGTTTATTCATATTTGAAATCTCAGTACATAGACCAATATCTAGCCCATAAAAGATACTCAATTGCTAATTGAAAGTTACTGAATTTAGTAGAAAAACAAGGGATTTCTAAACATATTCACATACCAGCTATCATTTTTGAGGTATTAGGAGTTTCCTACCATTTCTGTCTCCGCTGAATAGTATCTCTTCATTGTAATTCCCTAAAATTTAGCCTTGTCCCATTTGTCTACCTTAGAATACTAGTCAAGGTCCTTCTGTAAGACTTTCATGAGTTTCAAGGTCTTTACTTCTGCTGTATTTAATATTCAATCTTAACTTAGTTATAATACAAACCTTCATTTCAATTATGTTGAACTGAACAGTCCTGAATCCATATTCTTCTATGTTTTTCTTCCCAGATCATCTCAAATTCTGACTTGGAATGTCAAAATATTTATTTGAATCTAAAATTCCATATTCCCTTGTGTACACAACTTGATAATTGCCTGAATAAAGTCATTAAGTGGCTATATTTAGAAGAAACTTAAGTAGAAACATAAGAAATAAGAAAATGAGGTGAAGTTATAAAACTTAACATTTAAAATAAACACTGGATGCTTACTTTTTAAATGTCCATTTGCGAAACAACTAAATATTCAATTTTTAAAATGGTCCTGATATACCAAATAAATCTAAAACTTTGCCACTTAAAATATAAATAGGCTACTACTGATCTTAAAGAGCTGTAATCAGGACAAATTCTTACACTGAAAATGTTTGTGGGCATTTACTCAGAACAGCTGCCACCCAGGATGACTAAAATAACATAAATTAGATGTAATTGAGTTAAAGGACCACACCAGGTTTGTAATTCAATTTGTCCTATGTGGTTTGAATTTGGGTTTTCTTTTTCCCCTCCAGCAAACCAGTTTGAAAACTTCATCAAATGGGAAGTACAAAGGAACAGGAATATATAATGCAAATGTTTATCATGAACAATTTACATAAAATCCACTTTAACAGTTTAGACCAAGTTTGTGTGTCTGTGTGTGTTTTAAGTTTGATGGCAGCAAACACTTGTTTGAGTTTCCTTTGAGGGTCCTATTCACTAAAACTTCTTGCTGCCAATTTCTCATTTTATCACAGTTTATCCTAGCTGTAAAGTAAATTTTATTTTGATCTAATTTCCTAACTTTGAACACTATTTACCTAGAAGTACAAAGCAGAATCCAGCTTGAATTCAAGCTCACTTATAGACTTTAGTCCAAAATCCTTTCATTAATGAAAGTCAAGAGTAGAGCCAGAATTTTGACTAGAATGTACCTTTCAGCAGTCTTAGATATGGTTGATTATAAGTTGCTGATAGATATGGCTGATTACATTGTCATCACTGTGTTAATTCTGATTTCTATATGGCTAACCAGCATAGACCTGCCCCTAGAAGAATGTTTAGATGTCCTGAAACTAAGCAATCCCTACCCTTATTGGGATCTACTCATATAAGAGAATGATCACTGAAGGACGTTTAGGAAAAGAGTTCAGCTTAGAAATTTAGCATTGCTTCTTACCATGCCCTTTCCATTAGAAGTCATGGGTTTGAAGCAAAATTTGAGATAAAGAGTTTTCCAAACGAGTATTTTGCTCAAGCACCTCTCAATGCATGACACGATAATAGTTCCACATAAACTCAAAGGATCTGATGTAATTAACAGGCTTCATTTCAGAAAATCTTGTTTGACAAGATTTCTCTGATAATTACAGGTTAAGCAGACCACAGCAATAGGACTGTGTATCAACCTGATAACCAATCAAAAATCAAACTTACCCTCTTTTAATATTGATTATGTAGAAAGTATCTGAATTCTTGCCAGTATGTAAAAGTCACTTTTCTCTGTGTAAATAATGTATGAAACTATTATTGAGGCAAACTTTTGCCTCTGCATTTTTTTCTTTGGCAGATACAGACATGAAAGGAACCTGGCCTAATAATTCTTCCTTGTATAACATTCCAGGACATACCATAAGCCTATCCCCTCTAAAGTCTAGGCCCTTCCCAGCTTTCCTAAGACTTTAAAACCACACCCAAGAAACTTAAGCTTCTTAGGTTGTTCAGATAGTATAGCTGTCAATCATGTCAAATAAAGAGGGAAAATGGCTTTTTAGAAATCATATCTTACTTAATATTGATGTCAAGGAGACAGAATTTTTTTTCTAAACTAAGAGAACTAGCTACTCATCTGTCTTCTCCCTGTTATCTGACACGACCTGAGGTATACCATAAATCTTCCTAAGAGACAAGACAGAGAAGTACTACTGGTTAATTATAGGGGTCTCATGAATAAACCAGATGCTGAGTACAAGACGGTTAAGATTATTGCCAGCCAGAACATGCACAAGGCATTCAAATGATCTTGGATGCCAAATCTTTGTTTTTGTTTCTCCCCAAAAATGTGGTAACATTTGTGTTACCGGTAGAAAAATGTACTATTGTGGCAATGCTAGCTTCTATCTTAAATTCATTCACAGTGAAAGCCATATCTATACTTTAAAGGTTTGCCTCAATAAATCTAAAATTATATAGCCACTATCATTTTACAGATGGGAAAATTAAGGCATAGCAGAGTGGTGTGACTCATCAAAGGGCAAATATTACAATTGTGCTTACATAGTAGTTGCAAAATAAACGTCCAACTATTCCCCGAGGGAAGATGAACTAAGCAGTCATATAATACACAACAGTCACAAAAAATAAAAAACGTCCAAGAGGAAGTCTGGAATACATTAAGAACTATGTATTCTTCAAGACTGAGCTCAAATTCTATCTTTTATACTTCATTCCCATCTTTCCATTTTCCAGATTTTCTAAAATACTATTAAACTGTCTTTATTTTAATAGTAATTTATTTCTAAGTACAAAGCTGCAATTCAATTTATTTTTGCAGACAAGGAAATGAAAAACAACAGATACAAAGCAAGTCAGTGGTATCCTCTCTAATTTATCTTCTTGGTTACTTGACAGATTTGAATGATAAAGTTTAAGAGAAATTTTAAAAGTAATCTTTTTTTTTATCTGCAAAGCCATATTCCAAGACCAACTCTCAAATCTGCAGATAGAAAACATAATCTACTAGTACAAAAAGTGTAACCAATTTAAATTTAGAACTAGCCAAACACAAGTGATCTTTTTAAATTCATATGAAACTGCTGAATACGGAAACAGATCTTTCCTTACAGTATCAATTCGAAATGCTTTGCCTCAGCTGAGCCTGGTCTGAAGCACTCCAGAGCAATTTACCTACTGAGCTGTAAACATGAACAGTTCATTTCAGTACAGGTTATACTTAGAACAAGTTTCATATATGTTTATAAATACTGTATGGAATGTATCGCTTTAAAATTATAATCTTAAATAGTTTTAACATCATAACAGAATAGTCCACAGATGCAGAAAATATACAGCAAACACTGCTGAACTTGCGGCAATCAAGTGTTAGTTTTGTTCACCAGTTGGACACTAAGCTTTGAAAGAATTATCATAACACTTGGGGTGACATCATTTTGAAAAGTATGCTAAGAAAACAGTAAATTTCTTTAAACTCTTCTCTCAAGTATCTCCTTTGTCTAAATTGTTTTTCCTTTAAATAGAAAAAATTACTGCTGTTCTGCATCAACAAAAAGAACAACAGTGACTTTTTACTGAGGCTAAAATCTGTTACATGCTTTCCTAACAAACAGCGACCAATCACAAGAAGGTGAGAGTGGAATTTAGAATGAGAATCTAACAAGATAACATCACAAAAAGCGTTAGAATTCAAGTAAAGTGGCAAATTTTACATGACTTTCCATTCCAAGGTTTATCAAGATGACAGAACTCATTGAGAATATTTGAATAAAAATAAAAATATACCTTAGGGTAAAAAAAACTACAAAGCAGGTCACTCACTTTTATAAAGGCAAATGACTAAAAACATTAGAATCGGAAAGAGCTAGATTCACCGTGGAGGGGCTCCTACAACTTACAAACCTTTGCTTTTATGTAAGTTTTCAGCACCGTTCTACCTAACATGAAACACTTTTTGCTGGCCTAAAAGAAATGATAAATTCTAAATGACCTACTCTGGGTACTTCTCTTTGAAGAACTTCCTTAAATATGAAATAACCACCCTACTACTACCATTAATTTGTATAACATCTTTTTTTTTTTTTAAGCGCTGATCCTGTTTATTCGGCAGAAAAACTCCACTAGCCCAGGAGGGGACAGGTGGGCTTAATCCTCCTCCTCGTCATCTCTAGCTCAGCCCCGCCCTGACCCTTCTTGGCATTCTTCCTCTTCACGCGGCCCGGTAGGCCACCCCAGTAGGGAGAGCGGAGGGAGAAGTCGATGTGCTTCTGGGAATCCAGGCGGACAATGAAGGACGGGATGTTCACTACCTGCTTGTGGACCCTGATATGGCACTGGCGGATCAGCACGCGAGCGTGGTGGATGGACTTAGCCAAACCCAGCCTGAAGACCTGGATCTGCAGGTGTCTCTCTAAGAAATCCTCAATCTTCAGGCCCAGGATGTAATCCAGCTTCATCATGCCCTCATCCAGCACCCCAGTGCGGACCAGCCGCCGCAGCAGGGCGTTGCCTTCCAACAGACGCCCTGGGTCCTTCTCGTCAAGCGTCAGCAGCTCCCGTGCAGCCTTGCGGATCTTGGGCAGGGTAAATTTGACCCTCAAGACTTCACGTTTGTTCCGGGGCCCATACTCGCCGATTAGCTTCAGCTCTTGGTCCAAATGAGATTTCTCGAAGGGTCTCTGCGGGGTCACATAAGTTTTGCAACACACCCAGCTCCGGGCCACCGACATTCGGGCTCTGCTTACCTGTCTGCACCTAAGCACAGGACCCAGTCACTGAGAAAGAGCAATTTGTGTAGAATCTTTACTGAGCAGCACAAAATAACTGGCAGTGGTTATCTTTATTATTTCACAAAACATCCCTGGGTAAATTAAGAGTCAGAAATAATGTACCACATGTTAAAGATGGGAAAATTTAAGAGCAAAGCATGACCTGCAATTATAAAGTGAGGAGTGATGAGCTGGAACCAATTCCCCAATTCCTGACTGCCAACCTTTTTTCCTGGTATATGATGGTACCTCTTAAAGATCTGGAAATTCAAAAGCATACAGTAAGCGCAAACATCTTACAACTATTTTATCCAAAGCTCCCATTCACTTTGACTCAGTCCTACATTTCTTAGTTTTATACAGTAAAAGAAAAAAATTTCAAATACTAGTGGTCTAAATTGATTAAGTCTACAGTTTTGTGGTAATAATATTTGGCAATTATCAAATACTTTTGGAGGTTTACTTTGAACATTAAATGATCATTATAAACATCCTTCAAGGAAAAGTGATAAGTAGCAGATAAGTTTTATCTATTTAAATATTATTTATTTACAGTCCTAATTAAGTATAACCTAAATCAAGCACAGAAAGGTTCTTAGTTTATCAGAATGTATCCTCTGAAAATAAATTAATTACCTAATAGAATCCTAGAGTTGTAAAAGCCCTCATTTTATGTATTTCAAATTTGCTTCTTTAATTTGGAAATTTAAATTAAGTGTTAAACAGAAGCAGTGGAGGGAGGACTTAGGCATATGGAACAGAGAAAACCAGATATATATACAGCAAAGAGTCCTGGTTACATTTAACTCCCATCAATGTAGTAATTGGGTGGAAGTGGGTTAAGGAGAAAGAAAGGGGAGACAGTGTTAATGCTAGTGAAGTCCTCTGAACTGGGTCCAACAAGTATTTCTAAGACAGTCTAATTTTTAAGGATAACACTCCTCCCGAAACCAACAATTGCAACATTCTTTACATTTAATCAGAACCAATAATTGGTTACTGATATGGTTTGGTTCTGTGTCTCCCACCCAAATCTCATCTTGAATTGTGCTCCCATAATTCCCACATGTTGTGGGAGGGTCCCAGTGGGAAATCATGGGGGCAGTTTTCCCCACACTGTTCTCGTGATAGTGAATAAGTCTCACAAGTGCTTATGGCTTTATCAGGGGTTTTGGCTTTTGCATCCTCCTCATTTTTTCTCTTGGCACTGCCATGTAAGAAGTGCCTTTCACCTCCCACCAGGATTCTGAGGCTCCCCAGCCACATGAACTGTAAGTCTAATTAACCCTCTTTTTCTTCCCAGTCTCAGGTATGTCTTTATCATCTGCGTGAAAACGAACTAATACAGTAAATTGGTACCAGTAGAGTACAGTGTAGCTGAAAATGTGGAAGCAACTTTGGAATTTGGTAACAGACAGAGGTTAGAACAGTTTGAGGGGCTCAGAAGAAGACAGGAAGACAGGAAAACATGGGAAGGTTTGTAACTTTCTAGAGACTTGTTGAATGGCTTTGACAAACTGCTGATAGTGATATAAACAATAAGGTCCAGGCTGAGGTGGTCTCAGATGAAGAAGACTGTTGGAACTGGAGCAAAGGTAATTCTTGTTATGTTTTAGCAAAGAGACAGCAGCATTTTGTCCCTGCCCTAGAGATTTGTGGAACTTTGAACTTGAGAGAGATGATTTAGGGTATCTAGTGGAAGAAATTTCTAAGCAGCAGAGCATTCAAAAGGTGACTTGGGTGCTGTTAAAAGCATTCTATTTTAAAAAGGAAACAGAGCATAAAAGTTCAGAAAATTTGCAGCCTGACAATGCAATAGAAAAGAAAAACCCATTTTGGGGGGAGAAATTCAAGCTGGCTGCAGAAATTTGCACAAGAAGAGCTGAATGCTAATCTCCAAGACAATGGGGAAAATGTCCCCAGGGCATGTCATAGGTCTTCATGGCAGCCCCTCCCATCACAGACCCAGAAGCCTAAGAGGAGAAAATGGTTTCATGGGCTGGGCCCAGGGTCTCCATGCTATGTGCAGCCTAGGGACTTGGTGCCCTGCATCCCCACTGCTCCAGCCATTGCTAAAAGGGGTCAAGGTATAGCTTGGCCAATGGTTTCAGAGGGTGCAAGCCCCAAACCCTGCCAGCTTTCACATGGTGCTGAGCCTACAGATGCACAGAAGTCAAGAACTGAGGTTTGGGAACCTCCACCTAGATTTCAGAAGAAGTATGGAAACGCCTGGATGCCCAGGCAGAAGTTTGCTGCAGGGACAGGGCCCTCATAGAGAATCTCTGCTAGGGCAGTGTGGAAGGGAAATGTGGGGCTGAAGTCCCCACACAGACTCCCTACTGGGGCACTGTCTAGTGGAGCTGTGAGAAGAGAGTCCCTGTCCTCCAGACCCCAGAATGGTAGATCCACTGACAGCTTTCACCTTGCACCTGGAAAAGCCTCAGACACTCAACACCAGCCTGTGAAAGCAGCCAGGAAGGAAGCTATACCCTGCAAAGCCACAGGGGCAGAGGTGCCCAAGACTATGGGAACCTACCTCTTTATCCACGTGACCTGGATATAAGAAATGGAGTCAAAGGAGATCATTTTGGAGCTTTAAACTGCCCCACTGGATTTCAGACTTGCATGTGTCCTGTAACCCCTTTGTTTTGGCCAATTTCTCCCATCTGGAATGGCTGTATTTACCCAATCCCTGTACCCTCATTGTATCTAGGAAGTAACTAGTTTGCTTTTGATTTTACAGTCTCACAGATGAAAGGGACTTGCCTTGTCTTGTATGAGACTTTGGATTGTGGACTTTTGAGTTAATGCTGAAATGACTTAAGACTTTGGCAGACTGTTGGGAAGGCATGATTGGTTTTGAAATGTGAGGACATGAGATTTGGGAGGGGCTGGGGCAGAATGATATGAGTTGGGTCTGTGTCCCCACCCAAATCTCATCTTGAATTGTACTCCCATAATTCTCACATGTTGTGGGAGGGACCTGGTGGAAGATAGTTTGAATCATGGGGGCAGTATCCCCCATGCTGTTTTCATGGTAGTGAATAAGTCTCACAAGATCCAGTGGTTTTATCAGGGGTTTCCACTTTTGCATTCTCCTCCTTTTTCCTCTTGCTGCCACCATGTAAGAAGTATCTTTTGCCTTCCACCATGATTCTGAGGCCTCCTCAGCCCCGTAGAACTGTAAGTCAAATTAAACCTCTTTTTCTTCCCAGACTCAGGTATGTCTCCATCAGCTGCATGAAAACAGACTAATACAGTTACTAAATTTTTTTTCTAATTGTCCATATCAGATTGCTATGAAAAGAGGAAAGGGTTAAGTTAGCCCTAAAGATAATACTATATGTGAGAAGTTGAAAAAACTGTGATAAATTATCTCTACAAACTAATTGGAAAAGATATCAAAGATCTACTGTAGAGTCAAAAACGCAAGTTTGCAGACTGAGAGGCAGAATGAGTATGATACTGATTCTGTAAGGAAAGCAAACAGACACATACACACATACACACACAGCAATGCTATATGTCATAAGCCTATTTACCTATCCATAACATGTATCTCTAACTCAGTGCATAGAAAAAGGCCTGAAGGAACAGAAAACCAAACTGAAAATGCTTGTCATTTTCTGGCATTGGTAGGTAGGCAGCTGGGATTCGGGATGACGGTGGTGAGGGAATGTTAGAGTAGCCTTTCCAAACATTCCAAATGTTTTGAGAATAATATGTTAATATATTACTTATATAATAAAAACTAATTGTTAAAAAGAATCAGATGTGGATAAAAAGGACAGAGGTTAAGCAGGAATATGCAATGGTTAGGGAGAAGCATGACTAGGCACAGCATGAGAAGCCTCTGCTTCATCAGTAACTTAAGGTCAAGAGCTGCTATTTTCCTTCATTCAATTTACTCCATAAACCCATCATCTCTGGCTCCATCCTGGTGATTTTTAAAAAGCACCAATGTGAATGTGAAGGCTCATGGTCCTATGAGTTTCTAACCATTCTTTACTCCTTTGGAACATGAGATAAGGTAGGAGTAGTAGGTAGATGAGGGTAATGAGTTTTCTTTTGTTTCTTGAAATTAACTACTATACCAGAAATCTGCTGTGGTTCTTTTTCTCTATCCTATAGCTATAAAAGTAAGTGCTAGCTTTTGGCTGTATAAATAGGAGGGAGGCATTCATTTAACACTGTTACAAACCAGTTTCATCACTGCTATAACTCCAGTACCTTTTGGAATCAAGTCCTTCTTCCTGGTTTGCCCAAGAGAAATTAGTCTGCAGCCACTAATCGCAAATCTGCTCTAATAGTGGTCCTACTGCTTGGTCTATGCATGTGGTTTATTTCTTTTGTCAAGAGTACTCTTTGTAAAATCTTGGCTTCCTCAGTTCCTCCATACAAACAGGAGTTTGTCAGAGAAGAGTATTCTGCATGTATGGGGCAAAGAAAGGCATGATCAAAAGCACAAGTATATAGCAAGCTCAGGGAATTATGAGGAAGCTGGTGGGACTAGAGTAAATGTATATGTATGTCTGGCAACAGGGAGTGGGAGAAGGGGAAATTATGGCAGATAATGAGATGAGAATAAGTAGATCAGAGCCAGACTCTGAAACCCTGGCATGACAAGCTAAGGAATTTAGACTTTATCCCTTGCGTGTTAATGGGGACCCATCAAAGGTTTTTAAACCAGAGAGTGATATGATTAGAGCTGTCTTTAAAGAAAAAGATTTGACAGGAGTATGGTGGATGGATTAGAAAATAGAAAGGTTAAAAGTAGATAAGCAGCTCTCCAAAAATGGAAGATGAAAAGGGCCTAAACAGGGCAATGGCTAGGAAAATGGAAAGAAGAGTACGAACAAAGTCAAAAAGCAATTCTAGTGATAGAAGAGACAGGACTTGTTGATAGATTGGTTGTGAAGACAGAGGGAACATAAATACTCAAGATGAATATGATGTTTCCAGCTGAGAGGATGGAGAGGCCATTAATGAAGATAGAGAATAGAGGAAAGGAGGTAGGGTGTTTGGAGTGTGTCCGGAAAAATGGGTTTGGGATTGACTGAACTACTTACTAGGATAGCAACTCTTATTACGCTCCCAAAGGATAAGGATCTTTGTTTGCTAATTTTCTCTGTGTTGCACCTATTGCAATGCCATGTGCATTTAATTCAAGTTTATGAAAATAGTGATAATGCTAACATATGCCAGCATAATTGAGACTTGACAATATTTAAGATATCTCTTCAAAGTGCATGTGTAGAAAGAAAATATGAGACAAAGTGGTTGTTTTACTTTTCTGTCAAATTTATTCTTTAGTCGTTTCCAAAATAAATTCTCAATAATAACAGGGCTTTTAACAAGAAGGTCCATTACTAAGAGCAACCTGCGATAGACCATCGTACATCTCACAACTTTACATTCTACACATTCCAATAATCAAGTCACATCACCTCTAACTCTCCTTCTTGTTCAGGAACCTGTACTACCACTTAGCATTCTAAAACCTGCCACACCCAATAGTCAAACATAATCAGAGCCATTGTAACACTATGGGAAAAAAACAAATCACACTGCTGTTAAAAAAACTTTAGGGAGGTACAGGAAAAAAAAAAAAGTACCATTTGTTCTGGTTAATGTTGTTGTGCAATGTTTTCTGGGGTTTGCCTTGTAGGCATGTTGAAATCATAACTAAATAAATCAGCTCCAGCAACACAAAGAAACAAGATTCCCTTCCCCTTTGGCTGCCTGAAGGAATAATGGGATCTTCTCCATGATGTGCACACACTTTGGAGCTGCTTTGTTTTTAATCCTCTGCCAAGTCAAGTTTTAGTTTTATTTTAATCTTGGTAACCACAGTAAATTCCAAATCTTTGACAAGTAAATGCTTTCTTCCTCGCCAGAATCCCACTCACTTTCCTTTCTAACTCTTAGAGCTTAGGAGTTCAATAATGGCTGCACTACTGATCTCTTTTCATGAACAAGAAAATAAATAGATTATAAATTAGGCATATTTCCTGACATTTACATGTTAGTTTAAGTGTGAAATTGGTATGATAAAATTGTCATCTTCTCTGCCCATCATTTAAAAAAAAAAAAAAAAATATATATATATATATATATATATATATATTTACGTGTACTGTAGGGAAAAGAACAGTATAGAAAGTCAGAAGATCTGAGCTCAAGCCTCATTCATTTCAGTTGGCTGTATGACATTAGTTTAAAAACTTAAATTTGGTTTCCCTATGCATAAAAGTTAGGCAAATATACTAGATGGTTTTCAAAGTTCCTTTCACTTTTAAATGCTGATTCATAAGATGTCTATTACCAATTTTTTTAAAACACATAAAAAAGTCACTCAAAAAAAATTCCTTAAAAAACCCCTAATTTTTGGTGGTAAAATAGAATAAGCCTCAGAAATTATCTAATCTGTAGAGCTTTGAAACTACATTCTATGGGAAATGCCTAAGCCTAGAGTTATAAACTATTTATTTCTTGAAAGGATTCCATAGTTTAAAGAGAAAGATTGCACTCGGCTAATCTAGTTCAGCTCTGTCATTACAGATGAAGAAACTGAGATCAAGAATGAAAGAAGAAATATAACATATCCATAAAATGCTGTACAACTATTTAAAATGATGGTAAGAGAAAAGGGGTCAAGATAAGCTAAAAAAGAAATGAGGATATAAAACTGTTTAAGTATATATTCATTTTTCAGAGTAATAAACTCATTGTATCACTTTCTTTAAAACATTCTCATTATATAAATTCAAATAATACAAAAAATACAAAGAAAAAATGCAATAAATCATCCAAAATCTCACCATTGAGAAGTAGTCTGTATTAGCATTTAGTAACCATTATTCCAGACAACTATTCACATATACAAATAGATAATGGAAATAAATGACAGAAATAAATGTATTATTTTTGGGATGAGATTATAGTCACTATTAAAAATAAAAAATATCAATTCTAATGTTACCTGCAATAGAAGCCAAAATGAAAGTGAAGAAATTTTAAATCTTAGACAAATCTTTCTTCACTCAAGAAACATTGTTAAAAAAAATCCCTCTAAGTTTAAGAAAAATGATAAAAACCACAAAGAACAGATTAACTTTACTTTTAAGCTACTTTAAATTTTGACAGTTCTGATCGAACTGCTGCCATGAATAAGATTAATAATCTCTTATTGCCATTTCCTTTCTACTTACCTTCCAATTGTTGTTGTATCTATTTGTTTTACTTTGCCATGATGTAGAGTGTTTACAGTCTGTTCTACTGCGACAATTTCTACAGTGTCTAAATCTTACATTTATATATGAAAGTATTTAATATCACAACCAGTTTTTGGTTTGATTCTTCTCTTGGTTGGCTAAATTTTAAAAAGTACTTCTTTTTTAGAAAGGTCTCACAGATGCTATATTATATGGGTTCTTTCACATTTGAGTACATATGCCTGTGGCCTTTATACCTCAACAACATCTTTGGGTACACTGTTCTTGAGCCATCATTTCTTTTATGAACTGTGCTAACATAGCTCCTGTAGTATTGCACATTGTTATGAAGTCTGAGACCAGTCTGAACGTCTTTCTTATAGATAACTTTTGCTTTTGCTTACATGACTGAAGAAATCTTTCTTTTGTTTGACAACAATCAGGATATGACTTGATATTGAACCTTCTCTACCAATTTTCAGGATTCAATTTATCTTTTGATCTGCACGTTTAGTTCTTCTTTCAGTGAAGTTTTGCTATGTCACTTCTCCAAATACTTTTTTAGTTTGACTTGTTGGGTCCTCTTCCTCATAGACACCAGTAACCCTTTCAACTTTGTATCAGATCATTGTTAACCAAATTGCTTTCATCTTTGTGTCTTATTCCTGTGTTTACTGTATTTTAAGCTTTCACTCCAAACCATTAAATTTTTAGTCACCTCTATTCTATTCCATACTAGTTCTATATAATTTATTAGTTTTGCACTAGAGGTGTTCTTGTCCTCATATATGCTTCCTTAGCTCTACAAACTCACTTTTCAACAATATGAATCCATTTTGATATTTGTATATACGTGTATGTGATGTGTGTGAGTCTATGTGTATATTTACATATACATGTACTATAAAAGCCCAAAAGGATTTTATCTACTTTACCAAAATGTTAATAGTTTTATGCTGTAGTCAATGATTTCTTTTCCTTTTCGCCTATCTAAATTTCCTAAATTTTTTCATAGTGAATGAAATATGCTTACACACTGATGTTTATAGACATACATATGCAAATGTAAATGTTGTATATATATTTCTAGAAAAAGAGTGGATTTCCAGGAAAAAAAAATATTGAGAACAAAAAAAAATATTTTCACAGAAAATATTGTGAAACAATTTGTCTAAGCAAGTCAGTTGGTAGGACTGTTTCCTTCAACTAACTATGCTGTTTCCAAGATGTTTGCTTCTCACAGGATAGCTACACATTTTCAGAGAACTGAAATATCCAGCCAAGGACTAAACATCTTTATGTCAGTCATGTAAAATATATAACTTTCCAAGAATAATATCCTTCCTCAAGCTATGTACACATTGTTGTCTTTGAAAAATAGGAAAGTAAGCTGTATCAGCATTCTGACAGCCAGCATATAATCTTTGTCTGAGACACAGATATACAGTGGATGTGAATGAAAACCTCTCCTACTTTCTTAGTGACCAATTTTGTTCTTCTGTTTTGAGGTTGAGCAAGTAGAGGCCTTAGAAAATTTCTTCATCAAAACTGTATCTAAAGAAGGAAATTCCAACTGGGCATGGTGGCTTATGTCTGTAATCCCAACACTGGGAAGCAGAGGTAGGAGGATTGCTTGAGCCCAGAAGTTTGAGACCAGCCTGGGCAACATAGTGAGACTCTGCCTCTACAAAAATAAAAAATTGTCAAAATATAGATATGCTAGAAATAAGACAGCAATGGTAAATTTTGACTGTTTTTTTCAACTTTAATTATGTCACCTAGTAACACTTAGAGATACATCAGCATATTTATGCCTGGTTTATCATTATTTTTCAAGGCTAACATAAATTTCAAAAGAAAGTATTGACCAAAGAAATTCAGGAGAACCAAACACAAACATTCTAAAAATTCAAGTCATGATCTAAATTTCAGGATTGGTAACACTAAGAGGTGATTATTATTTTACATGTATAAACCTCAATAGGTTACCGAATAAAACATAAAAATGAAGAATATAGAAATCAAATAATACAGAAGTTGTATCACTTATGATGAGTTAATACAAAAAAATGTGATGTGAAAAACTGACTACAATAAAAGATGTGGCAAGTAAACTAAAGATTCGTTGAAATATAATAGAAAAATTCATGATCAATCTAGAGAAAGGGCAATAGAGGTAAGGGGAAAGGGGAAAGAAAGATTTTCAAGGAAATATTTAAAAGCTTCCTTATCAGGCTTTTTTTTGGAGACAGAGTCTTGCTGTCTCCAGGTGTCAGGCTAGAGTGCAGTGGTGTGATCTCAGCTCACTGCAACCTCCGCCTCCCAGGTTCAAGCAATTCTCCTGCCTCAGCCTCCCGAGTAGCTGGGGTTACAGGCGTGTGTCATCATCCCCAGCTAATTTTTGTATTTTAGTAGAGACAGGGCTTCGCCATGTTGGCCAGGAGGGTCTTGATCTCTTGACCTCATGATCCAGCCACCTCGGCCTCCCAAAGTGCTGGGATTACAGGCGTGAGCCACTGTGCCCAGCCCCTTATCAGTCTTGTATCTGGAACATCCTAACAAATTAAACTTAATAGTTGTGTCCACATGAATTACTGGATGCCCAGTTTTATAATTTAGTGATGCAAGTTTACAAAGACAAATGTTCTAAAGGGAGGATACAATAGTAAAATTTGTTTAGAGTTAAAGCATCTTTAAAAATCACTGAGACCTTATTCACTTTGGCTACAGTTTCACCTCATCAAATTTACATTCAACCACCCAACACTATTCAAAAGGTTGTCCCAAGTAAGAATAGGAATGAAAATAAAGAGAAATGTATTTTTTTTTACTATAGCTTTTATCTGAGTTTTTTGTTTACTGTATTCAGTCTTGACTTCAAACCAAGTTTATTTGACAAGCACTTGGTGGTAAGACTAGACACTAAACTTTCCCTTGATGAAAACCAATGTGGGTGGCTTCTCTGTATTTTTCATCTTTTTTCAAGAGGGTGCCTCTTTGCGGTGGCATAAGATCTCACATTGCTGTGTGAGAAAGCCTGCTGTCCAGCCAGGCTAAACACTCAAAAGTAAATTCCACTTCTGAGTTCTACTGGATTAATAGTGATCAGAAGACTCAATCAATCTGAAGCCAGGAAAGAAATTCAGAAAGAAAATCATCACCATCATCATCATCATCAAATAAAAATAAAGCTTCATATATAGAGCTCTATGTTACTATCACATAAAATAAACAGACATGATTCCTGTTTTCCATGAAGCCTCCATGGTAGAGCAGATGATGTGACACAGACATATAAACAGACATTCCCAACACAGACCAGAGACATGACGGCTGCCACTAGTGCAGAAATAAATCAACAACAGCTAAATATTTACAAAATGTGAGAGATTTATTATGTGCAATGTATTCTGTATAATATAGATAATAGTCTCTGTAATTGGTGAGGACTGAATGAAGGTACAATTCTTTTGTTTCCTGATCCTACTCTCTCTCTCTGACTTCTCATGTTAAGTTTTAACCTGACAGTGACTATTTTGTATTCTACAAAAACAAAATAATATCATTTAAATTTATTCCATATTGTATACACTACAAAGGTATAGACTCATTAAAATACAGTATAGCAAATTCTCCTATGATTTTGGATGAAATGAACCAGGGAAGAAGTTCAATCTTTAAATCCCTTATCAAAAAATATTCTCACATAATATACTTCACATACCAAATAAACTATTTGGGGGCACTAGCTTTTGGAATGGTTGGTGTTAACTTTTGATCAGAGACAGGGATTCTAAGTGTTATAAATGGTACTATCATTCTCCATTAAATATTACCTGTTTTATTTCTCTAAAACTTCCTCCAGCCATCTTCATCTCTTTGGTCCTTCTTCTTCAAATTTCTTCTTTTCACTTTCTCTTGCCCTCCTCTGACTGTAGGATCCACAAATATGAAAATAAAAAGCTCCCCAAGTAGATGGAAGGAACATGGAGACCCTTCTCCCTTTGGTTTAGAAAAACGAAGGAGTCTGTTTTTTAAATAGTTTAGACATATAATAATGATTGTGAATTAAGAGACCTTAGAGATTATCTGGGCTCCAGACGCAACGAATATCTTGCAGTCCCTCAAATGTGCCATATTCTTTTATATCCAAGCATTTCCTAGAGTTGGATTATGCTTTATCTCCAACTTAACCACCCCAACACCTACTCACCTTTCTACAAAAGCAAACCTTAAGTTTTGCTTCTGTACTTTTCCTTATGTATTTTCACAGCTTGTTCACCCATTCATTGACTTGATGCCCCAGAAGACTGAAAGTTTTGTGTGAGGAAGAACTAGGACTTTATCATCTCGCTCTATCACAACACCTGGCATACGGTAGGCATTTAATGACGGTTTGTTGAAGAGATGAAGAACAAGCCTAACCAAAACAATTAAAATATCTAGAGCTGCACTACCCAACAGAAGTTTCTACAATAACGGAAATGCTCAGTATCTATGCTGTGCACTACACTAGTCACTAGTCACATGTGGCTACTGAATGCTTGAAATATAACTAATGAAACTAGTTGAATAAATAAATTTTCAATTTTATTTAATTTTCATTCATTTTAATAGCCACGTACAGTTAGTGGTTAACATACTGGACACTGCAGCTCTAGAGTTACAACAGAAATATATTATGCATGATTTGGTTTGATTATATTGTTTAATATATTGATCACATTTTAAACTATGGTTTACTGAAATAATTCAAATTTCCTACGTGAAATGTCTCTTAACAGATTACATACTATTCGAGGACAGGAATTATATCTTGCTCATCATCATCTTATATAGATACTTGACATTTTATTTATTTTTATTTTATTGTATTGTATTTTATTTTGAGACAGAGTCTCACTCTGTCACCCAGGCTGGAGTGCAGCGGCACAATTTTGGCTCACTACAACCTCCACCTCTTGGGTTCAAGTGATTCTCCTTCCTCAGCCTCTCAAGTAGCTGGGATCACAGGTGCCTATGACCATGCCCAACTAATTTTTAAATTTTTAGGAGAGACAGGGTTTCAACATGCTGGTCAGGCTGGTCTCAAACTCCTGACCTCAAGTGATCCATCCACCCACCTCAGCCTCCCAAAGTGCTGGGATTACAGGCATGAGCCACCATGCCCGGCCAGATACTTAACATTTTAAAACATTTAACATTCAGTTAAACTGAATGGGAATACTGACCCTTAAAATTTAAAGAATCTGGTGTCTCTGTTTCTTTAATTTTCTTCCCAGTTTAAGTATAACAGGTGAAAACTAAAAAACAGATAACCGAATTAAAGTAAAACAAAAAAAAGATGTTACCTGGACTGAGTATCCACCACAGTGTCAAGCAGAAAAGGAACTATGGAAAGAATGTTCCCACATACTTACTACATCTCTACCTCTGTTCCATCTTTGCCCACATTATTTTCATTGCTAAAAGCCAAACTCCTGTCCCAATCCCACTTCATCTGTCCAAATTCTATATGTACTTTGATGTCCAGTTCACATGTTGCTTCTTAATGAAGCATTCATGTTAACAAAAGTATTGGATCTGTCTTGTCTACGCAGTCCTCTAAGTTGGTTAATTCTGTTTTGTTCTATAGTGTTTGCCAAGTTCATTAAATACAATTAATTTTAGCTACATAGAATCTAGTATCTTTTACTTTTCTGAACTATCAGCAATTGATATATGTAGTATTTCATTTTTATCATCACCAATTCTGAAAATTAGGATCTTCTTGAATTAAGTCAAACATCTTTTACACATTAGGCATATAATTCGGTATATTTCCAAACCTAGAGAAGTATCTTTCATATAAACAGAAGAAATCAGAAGCAAGAATCAGACACTGTGTCATACAAAACGATGCCTTTGACTGACAGAAAAGATACGCTTGACAAAATCCCAAACTACATTCCTAGAACTACTCGCTGATGAAACCGTTTCCTTACAACATTTGAAAGTACCTTCAAATCCTAAGTGCATATTGGCTTTTTGTGATCCAGCCATAAGGAGTAATACACTATCATCATTTATATTTCTGGATCTAGGATATGTGTATCAGCATGAATTAGCTGATAACAAAATTCTTCATATTTCTGAACACAGCCTTCCATGGAACTTTCTTCTGTACTTTTAAGCAAAAACAAATTCTAGTAAAACTAAATTTTACTAGAGAAAGGCAAGAAATTAAATCATCTATCCTCAACTGAGTCCTCATTGACACTCAGCAGCTTACCTCATTTTAACTATTTCCCACTGCAACTACTCTATACCTTTTCTCCTATCTCATTTTTCCTCATTCTTGGCCTATGGCCTTATCTTCTTTAATGAGATGCCTGAGGTCTGGTATATCCTCCCTCCGCATCTGTCCTCTCCCTATACCTCCACCCATGTCCCGTCCTCTTACTCCTCTGATCTCTAAACATTCCTTCCCAAGGTCAATAACTCAACCTATATACTTCATGTCATTCTTTCCAGATCCCTCCAAGATCTATCAGCCAACAATTAACCGCCTACTCCCCAGTACCTTCTTTCTCTTCTCCTCCAAATACTTCTTTACCTCTGCCAACAAATACACTTATTTTTTTCAACTTAAAGAAGTCTTCCCTTGACCCTAGTGATCCTATAGCTAGCATTTCATCTCTATCCTCCCATTCATCTCCAAAATCCTTGAAAGAGTAGTCTACATTGGAAAGTTTATTCTTTAACATGTGCCTATTCTTTAACTTCCTGGATTCATTCACTCACATCATAGTATTAAAACTATCTTCTTAAAGGCCATCAGTGACCTCAAAGCCACCAAACCTAGTGGAGTCTTCTTCATCTTCATCTGTCTTCTCCTCTGGAGAGTTGAGCATATGATACCACTGACTAGCCTCTCACAAAAATTCTTTCATCTCTTGGTTTCCATGTCACGTGCTGATTTAGAAAGCAAACATGAGAGCCAGAATCTAAACCTACAAAATGGCTAATATTATTTCCCTTACTCATAAGATACAAGAAAATAAGCAACAGACTCACTGAGTCTGTTCTGAGTGGGGAATTAAGCACAAATAATCTTACAGGCCAGGTCAGTGGCTCATGCCTGTAACCCCAGCTCTTTGGGAGGCGAAGGCAAGCAGATCTCAGCCTGGCCAACATGGAGAAACCCCATATCTACTAAAAATACAAAAAATTAGCCAGGCATGGTAGCACATGCCTGTAATCTCAGCTCTCAGGAGGCTAAGGCAGGAGAATTGCATGAAACCAGGAGGTAGAGGTTGCGGTGAGCTGAGATCACACCACTGCATTCCAGCCTGGGCAATAGAGCAAGACTCCATCTCAAAAAAATAAAAAAATAAAGAAAAAAAAGAAACTTACCTATCAGGTAAGGTCAGGAATAGTATATCTAATCTTAACATTGAGAATGTAAGCCTCTGATCCCTCATATCATTCTGTGGATTATCAGTCCTAACAGCTTCTGTGATGATTCAACAGAAAGAACCATAGAATTAACTTGAGTTAGAGTGCTACTCTAACCATAGAGTACAGAAGAGTCTGCAGGACAATGAAAACCTCAGCAGTAAAACAGGGTCACACACCTTAAGAGGGACTTCCTAATAATATGCTATCCTGATTGTTCTGATTTCTTTCTCCCCTCTTTCACCACTTTTGCCACCTTCTTTTCTTCTTTTCAAACTCAAAAATCTATGTATTTCTCAAAGCTTTGTCTTCAATCTTTTCTTCCTGTCTCTTTCTCTTCTTCGCAATTCTCATAGTCCCTACATATTCATTTCAAACACTCAATACATCTTCTTAATTCCCGAAATCAGCTCCTCTTAATTTTTTTCTGTTAATGGTACAAGCAGTGCCCTAGTTACCCAGATGCAAACCTTGCTCCAATTCTCTTCTCTCTCACTTCCCACATAAAATCATGGCTAAGTTCTGCCAATTCTATCTACCAAATGCTTCACTTTTCTTTTCCATTTCCACTGCCACACCTTATGTCATGCCCGTATTCTCTCTCACCTGGACCTCTGCAATGGCCCCTTAATTTTAATTCTTGATTCTAACCTCTCCTGACTCCATTATATCCTTCCCATTAATCATTCTAAAGCACAGCTACTAGCTCCTACCATGCCCTGGCTAAAAAGCCCTCATGGATTCCCCACTGCTAGAGAATAAAGTTCAAATCCTCATTCTCATTTTTAAAACCCTCCATTACCTGGCTCCAAGCTTTATTTGCCATTTCATCTCCCACCATTCTCTTCTACAAAAGCTATACTTCACTCTAAATGAGGCTTCCTGTTTCCAAATATGCCCTACATCTCCACCTCTGCTCCATCTTTGTCCATGCTATTTTCTTTGCCAAAAGCCTAACTCCTACCCCAATCCCATCTTAATCTGTCCAAATTCAACACATACTATAATATCCAGTTCACATCCACCTCCTTCATGAAGCATTTATGTTAATTAAAGGATTACATCTGTCTTGTCTACACAGTCCTCTTGGATGGTTGATTCTGCTTTTTCTACAGATGTTTGAACATTTATATTCTACCTCTTCCTAGATAAGTTCTCTGAGGACAGAAGCAATATCTTAACCATCTTACTCTTTCTGCAATGCTTAGCATAGTGTTCTATACTAGACAGGACTAGAATATATGTAAGCCTCACAAAATAGCTGATGTAATTACAGGCATTCAGTTTAGGTTGCCAAAGAACATCTGATTCAGAAGTAGCAAGCATTTTAAAAGAAAAAAAAAAATCTTTTTTTCCTTTGCCTTTAGAATCCTTGGGGAGTTCTGAAGTCGCACTCTGCCAATAATCTTTTATATGTTGTGTTCCTAACAATATTAGATATGAATATTTTCAACTATTTCTATTTCTTAAAGAGTCTCTTTCCCTCTTCCTTCTCCTTTTCTTCCCCCTCTTACTACTCCTATTTCTGGCCAATTTTTCAGAAGACATCCTTACTTTACCTCATTAATACAAGGTGATGTCACTTTTTTTTTTTTTTTTTCCTTAAAGCAGCTACAGCATCTGTCCTTCCTCAAAAGATGTTTTTGGACAAGCCAAACTTCAAGATGTCATTTAGGAACAAGTTTAGACCACAGGATGCACATCTTATTGCAATGATATGTTACTAATCTTTATAAGCACTCTCATTCTGTCCATGTACATTGTCAGAATGTATGACAAGGTTTAATATCACTTCTTCCCATATATCTGTCCATTCATAAACATTGCAGAAACACTTCATTTACTTATCCATGCATAGATTTTATTACTGCTTAAAATCTCACACTGGTATGTACTTTGTATTGACAATGATACTTCAAAATAGCTTATTATAAGCTTATTATAGTTCAAAACTTTAGACAACTGTTTTTAACTTCCAGTTATCATTTTTTCTATACATGAAGCCAGGGAGCATTTTCTACAAATGGTTTATGTAACAATTGGTTACCTGAGGAGATGACTCTTGAATCTTTTGTGACAATACTATTTCTAATGTAAGCAATAAAAATTAAAGACATTCTGGAATTAGAGTGGAAAGAGTGACTAATCTTCAATGGAAACAGTGACTTAGACTTCATTCTGGTTTTCATTTATCCTAATGAAGAACTTTTTGTTCAATACCTGTAGGATATATTAGTTTGATGGTTCTGATAGCATTTGGAAATATCTGTTGCTTTTTCAACATTTGTGAGTCACATAGGGTTATTTACACAAAAGAACATGAGGTCCAGAAATGTTTCCATATGCTAGAAAATGATTCCATCAGTTTAACAGGGCAGAAGAAAAAATGTGATTGATTTTGCAAATAAACACTAAGCTATAGGAGGTTCCTTCAAAGTTAACTTTAACAACTTTGCAGCCACATCAGATCACCTCATAAAACAACAGAATAGTATAAAGTCAATTATGATTTTTATGTCATAAAAACATGCAGCATGGTTAAAATACAATTTAATATTCTAAATTCAGATAAACCTGAACTTTCACCTATTGATAAAATAGTAATTTTTCTGCCTACTCTCTTGTGACTCTTGGGATCATATAATAAAAAAAAAAGGCAAGTCCCAACTTTCTAACTTCAAAACTTTTAACCATACTGGTTACTCTTCTCTGTTTAAGCATTTTAAACCAGGAAGACAGTAAGCTACAGGAAAAGAAAATGGGACTGCATTAAAGTCTAAAGGCAGTTGCCTTAGTTTGGTTAATAAACCATTTAATGTTCAATTTGTGCTCTGAAGAAAGCTCATAAAAATTTAACTTGACAATAGCAAACTATCACAGAAGAAAGAAGATGACCAAAATCCACAGACAACCAGATGATATTATTATTACACTCAGCTGCAGACCCAGTGAGTGACAGTATATTTCAATGGATACAAAACCACAGGCACCAACTACATACAGGCATACCTGCTTGTACTTCACATATATTGTGGTCTTTTACACATTGAGGGTTTGTGGCAACCATGCATTGAGCGAGACTATCAGTGCCATTTTTCCAACAGCATGTGCTCATTTTGTGTCTGTGTCACATTTTTGTCATTCTCACAATATTTCAAACTTTTTCATTATTATCATACCTGCTATGGTGATCTATGATCAACAATCTTTGACATTATTATTAAGGCACCACAAACTGCACTCCTATAAGATGTCAAACCTAATAGATAAATCTATGTATTCTGACTGTTCCACCAAGACAGCCATTCACCTATCTTTCTGCCTGTCTTTGGACTCCCTATTCCCTGATACATAAAAATATGAAAATTGGGCCATTTAATAACTCTAGATTTCTCTGAATCAGGTTACAGAAAAAAATGGGAAAAAAAAGAAATAACCCTACAATGGCTTCTAAATGTTCAAGAAAGAAGAACAGTCACACATTTTTCACTTTAAATCAAAAGCTAGAAATGATTAAGCTTAATGTGGAAGGCATATCAAAAGCTGAATCAGGCCGAAAACTAGGCCCCTTGCACCAAACAGCCAAGCTGTGAATACAAATAAAAATTCTTGAAGGAAATTAAATGTGCCACCCCAGTGAACACATGAATGCTAACAAAGCAAAACAGCCTATTGCTGATAAGGAGACCAAATGTCTGGACAGAAGACCAAACCAGCCACAATATTACCTTAAAGTCAAACCCTAATCCAGAGCAAGGCCCCAACTCTCTTCAATTCTATAAAGGCTGAGAGAGGAGAGAAATCTGTAGAAGAAAAGTTGGAAGCTCGCAAAGGTGGCTTCTTGAGGTATAAGGAAAGAAGCTATTCCATAAAAGTGCAAGTGAAGCAGCAAGTACAGCAAGATGCTACAGCAAGTTAATCAGAAGATCTACCTAAGGTCACTGATGAAGGTGGCTACCCTGAACAACAGATTTCCCATGGAGACAAAACAGCCTCATACTGGGTGAGGGGGAAATGGCACATCAGACTTTCATAGCTAAAGAGCAGAAGTCAGTCCCTGGTTTCAAAGCTTCAAAGGACAGGCTGAGTCTCTTGGTAGGGGCTAATGCAGTTGGCAACTTTCTAAGTTGAAGCCAGTGCTCACTGGTTATTCTGAAAATCCTAGGACCCTCAAAAGTTATGCTAAATCTACTCTGCCTGTGCTCTAGAAATGGAACAACAGGTCTGGATGATAGCACGTCTGTTTATAGCATGGCTTACTGAATATTTCAAGCCCTCTGTTAAGAACTACTGCTCAGAAGAAAACATTCCTTTCAAAATATTGCTGTTCGTTGACAACGCCCCTGGCCACCCAAGAGCTCTGGTGAAGATGTACAAGGAGATTAATGTTGTCTTCATGCCTATTAACACAGCATCGAGTCTGCAGCCCAAAGCTCAAGGAATAATTTCAACTTTCAAGTCTCACTACTTAAGAAATACATTTCATAAGGCTATTTCTGCCATAGACTGTGATTCCTTTGATGGATCTGGATAAAGAAAACTGAAATCCTTCTGGAAATAATTTACCATTCTAGATACCATTGAGTATTTCTGATTCATGGTAGGAGGTCCAAACATCAATACTGACAGAAGTGAAGAAGATTTTAACCCTCATAGATTACTTTGAAGGTTTTAAGACTTCAGTGGAGGAAGTAACTGTAGATATGATACAAATAGCAAGAAAACTGGAATTAGAAGTTTAACTTAAAGATGTGACTGAATTGTTACAATCTCATGACCAAACTTGAACAGATGAGGGATAAGGTATGAACAAAGTAATGATGAATGAGCAAAGAAGTTATTTTCTTGAGATGGAAACTACTTCTGTTGACAATGCTAAGAACATTGTTGAAATGACAACAAAAGATTTAGAATATTTCATAAACTTAGTTGATAAAGCAGTAGCAGGGTTTCAGAGGACTGATCCCAATTTTAAAAGAAGTTCTACTGTGAGTAAAATGCTATTAAGTAGCATGATACGCTACGGAGAAATCCTTCATGAAAGGAAGAGTAAATTGATTCAAGCATCAATCAATGAACTTTATTGTTGTTTTATTTTAAGAAATTGATACAGCTACCCCAGCTTTTAGCAACCACCACCCTGCGCAGTCAGCAGCTATCAACACTGAGAGAGGACCCTCCACCAACAAAAAGCTTATGACTCACTGAAGGCTCAGATGATCATTAGCATTTTTAGCAATAAAAAAATTTAAATTAAGGTATGTACATTGCTTTTTTAGGCATAATATTATTGCACACTTAATAGACTACTGTACAGTATAAACATAACCTTTATATGCACTGGGAAATCAAAAAAAATATGACTCACATTATTGCAATAGTTACTTTATTGTTGTGGTCTGACACCAAACCCACGATATCTTCAAGGTATGGCTGTGTACGGTAAGGAAATTTGCTACCAAAACCAAAATACTTCTAATAGTACTGCTGGGTAGGATATATCTCCAGACCCCAATTCCTGTTGCAAGAGGTCGCTCTATTTCTACTCTGTCTCAGAAGACATCCAGAGTACACTGTATATTTGTAGGAAATAGGGAGGCAGCATCTCTACAACCAGAGAAGTTCAAAATGTCTCCTATCTCAACTTAATCGCATCTGATCCTACAACCAAGCAAGCCACTGGTTGTAGGATCACCTCTCACTCTGAGGAGAGTCCATCTTAAAATATATATTCCTCTGGACCATAACAAATTATGATGAGTCTATGTACATCCAGACTCTAGTATGCAATAGGAACACAACATATAACTATATATTCAATTTAGTACTTTATATACAACTCCGTAAGACAGACTTTTTCCTTAACAAATAAAACTATTTACCTAAGTTTGTCACAGTAGCTATACTTCTTTTTGATCAGTATTGATTTCTGAAAAACACCTTAATTTCAATAGCTGTAAATGTTTAGCTGGCTCAAAAGACATGAAAATAAATGGGCTATGTAAAGTTTTCCTTTAAAATAGGAGAGTAAAAAGCGTTTCTTAAATATCTAATTGAAAACACTGCCTTTTAGGCTCCAGATTTTTCCATTATAATATATACACCAGAATACAAAGCAACTTAAGTGTTAAACATTAGGAATTTTCTAACATATATACAAATGAAGATAAGTTATTTTGTTTTTTAGGATTAAATATGAGTCTTTGTACAGAAACACCTTAAGTCTGAATGTTCTTAAGTTTTCTCCCAAGTCATTTGCTTCAAACAAAACAGTCTCTTTCCAGGAAAGATCTGTATTTTAACTAATAATTCTAGAGGAGTCACATTACTGATGAAATAAGAAATGAATGCAAAAACAATAACTCTTTTTGGAAGCTAAAGAAAGAAAAAGAAGAAAACATAGACAGATGACAACAAATACTTAAGGGAACGCCTTCCATCAGCCAGACATTAAAATGGGAGCTAAGGACACAAGGTAAATCAAACACAGTCCCTGACCTCATGAATTTATAATTGATGTAATGCCATTATCATATTTTTCTCATGTCAAAAGAGGTATTTATATTGCCATCAATCCATAAATGAAAGCTAAACATGCCTTACAGGAAAGTATTTCCTAACCCCTGGAATAATCTGCTCCTCTAAACAAGGGGCTAATCAACTGGATGGACCTTCCCATTCCTCTTCGTCTTTGGGTAATTTTACTGTTTATGCTTTATACTGTACATTTGGTCATAGGGATATATAATATAGATGTTTATTAACGATGGTGATAATGGTAACAGCAATAGTTAATATTTAATAAGCGTGTGTTAAGTTCAGGGCATGGCACTAAACACTTTACATTTATTATTTGGTCTAATCCTCACCACAACCCTATTTGATAGATATTATTATTATGTGTAACAGGGCTAGTATTAAAAGATTACTGTTTTATCAAATATAATAGGTCAAAATAAGGGACTTAAATATATCAAAATAAGAAATCTAATTTTACTTCTTTATTCTTCTATCTAGAACCATAAGTAACAACTTAATCAGAAATATATAACTGCAAGTTTAAGTTATCACTATCCTGCTCCTCAGGGGAATATACACAAAGCTTAGAATATGGCAGAAGGTAGGAAAGACAGAAGTAGTATATCCATCCCTTCTCTCCTTAAACCTGTGTTTTCTTTTTTTTTTTTTTTAAAGCACAATATCCATTTGTATGATAATACTGCTTACACAAAAGACTTTTATCTAAAAGAACTTTTTTAACCAGGGATGAAATAAAGTTTATAAATTAATTTTTAGGCCGGGCTCATACCTGTAATCCCAGCACTTTAGGAGGCAGAGGTGGGCGGATCACCCAAGGTGAGGAGTTCGAGCCCAGTCTGACCAGTATGGTGAAACCCCATCTCTACTAAAAATACAAAATTAGCCGGGTGTGGTGGCGCATGCCTATAACCCCAGCTACTCGGGAGGCTGAAGCACAAGAATCACTTGAACCCAGGAGGAAGAGGTTGCAGTGAGCCAAGATCGTGCCATTGCACTCCAGCCTGGGCAACAAGAGCGAAACTCCATCTCAAAAAAAAAAAAAAAAAAAAAAAAAGCGAGAGAGAGAAATGTAACAACTTTTCCCTCTTTCCTACTCCTTTCTATTGCATTTTTGAAGAATAATCATTTCTCTGATTAAAGGTTGAATTAGAGAAAAGTATTTTCAAATTCCCCAAAAGCTATCCCTCAATTCAAAACAGGATATAGCACTAATTGCTGAGAGTTCCGAAACTCTATTTTGGGATTTTCAAATCCCATATTCACTCCAAATCTCAAGATTACAGTTATTAAAAGAAACTGAAACAGCCCTTCCTCTAAGAGGCCTGTTTGAGAAGAGAGTTATCTTTCCACAATCCTGAACTGGAGTGAATGTTGAACAGCCCTTCTGATAAAGTCTTAATTACAACAATTTTTAACCATTTAAGGGTTATGAAACTCACTGAGAAACTTGTGAAGGCTATGGACTTTCTTCCCAGAATAATTATAAGAACATACACATAAAATTTTATATAATTTTAGGTGTTATACACTTACTGAAACCCAATTATGGACCTCAATTTAAAACTCTTGGTCTGGGCCAGAGGCGGTGGCTCACGCCTGTAATCCCAGCACTTTGGGAGGCTGAGGCAGGCGGATCACCTGAGGTCAGAAGTTCGAGAGCAGCCTGGCCAACATGGTGAAACACCATCTCTACTAAAAATACAAAAATTAGCTGGGCATGGTGGCACATGCCTGTAATCCCAGCTACTCGAGAGGCTGAGGCACGAGCATTGCTTGAACCGAGGAGCTGAGATCGTGCCACCGCACTCCAGCCTGGGTGACAAAGCGAGACTCTGTTGCAAAAACTAAACAAACAAAAAAACAACTCTTGGTCTGTTTATTCACCAATCACATACCCTTCAATATCTCAGGAGTTTGGTATCATGTGTGAAAATAATAAAGTGAAGCTTTTTGAAGAAAAATCAATTGAAAGAAAAATGTTTAATGTCTCAAGATGAAAGGGGTACTTGGCAGTTTGGGGTATCACTAAGCTGGCTGTACTCTAAAAGGTCTCACCAGACAACACTAGAGAAGCCATCTAGCAGTTAACATGGTCTTAGACTGTGCACAAACCACATTAATATCTCACACTTCCACTGCTGACTAACACCTTCTTGCTTTAGATATTTTAACAACATTTAATCAGTGGAAACTTTTGACATTATAGTATAGCCAGATTTTCCTTACTATTCCTGATTCTTATCTAGAAGACAGTTTAGCCACTCCCTGTAGCCAAGGGAGGTCTTGCTTTTTCCTTTGCTACAAGGAGTACAACTAAAAATATTTTAATATAGTAATACATTCAAGGTAGGTATGATTTTTTCTTTCTTTTTGTTGAAAGGCCTCCCTGGCTTATCTAACAATCACAATGCCTCAAATTCATCTTTACATCTTCTTGACTCATTCTTAATCCAGCAGATTTCAAAAAATGTCTATTGGGTATCTAATAACTCTAAAGTTCATAAGGGCAAGGTCCAGGTCACCTTTGGTCACTATGGTATGCCCAGTGATTAACTGCCTGGCACACAGTAAGTGCTCAAAAAATACAACTTTAATATGCTGATCAAACTCTTGCAGCAACTACCAGTTCAACCACTAGGTATATGAGCTTGGCAAGTTACTAAGTATCTCTGAGATCATTTATTTACCTAAAGAAGTGAATAATGATATTCATACAATTAGTACTAAGATTAAATAAGATCAAGTACATAAAGCACACTGCTGTAGTATCAAAAACACTATATTATTCTTTAATGTAAACCTATATTTTTAAGGCCTGTTAAAATATAGCTGAATTTTAACATATGACACTATGGTCATATTGGTATGGTTCAAATTAACTTTACAACCACATTCTTAACAAAAAAACAAAAACAAAAACAATAAAGGGCCAAAAAAGCTAGAAGCAAAAATATTAAAATACAGAGACAAAGACAGCTAAAAAAACAAAAACCAAAAAAACCTCATAAATAAGGCAATGTTTTGAAAAAAAATAACTTCCTTATATATTTGTAGCTTAAAACACAACTAATACTTTCCAAGTGACAAAGCTGGCACAAACATAGCAATTGGGAGATTTAGTTTTACTAAAATTATTCTCCAGCTCTGTCAAAAAAAAAAAATCTTTACTTCTTAAAGGCACGTACTCTTAAGATGAAATTGTCTTAGTGGTACAAAAGCGCCTATTAAAACGTGCTTTAGTTTTCTTCCCCCTCCACACCCCCACTTCCCCTGCTTGCACTGTTTTCTTTAAAAACTAAGTCCTATAGCGCCATCTACTGTGTCTGTCCCGATCACATCACTTTTGCTGGTTTTATCCAGCAAAAGAAATGAGAAATGCAGCAAATTTAGAATCTGTCACTTTATACAATATACTTAGATGTAAATACCTACCTACACACACTATCTATATCTATACCTATATCTGTATCTCCACCCATATGCTAGTGTCTGAGCAACAATTTACCTGCTTTCCACTTTCTTCTTAAGTGGGCCAGAATTCATTATAACCCAAGTATCATAATAGGAACCAAAATGTTTACCTCTATACATTAGAGGAAAGAGGTACAGTAATAATAATAACAAATCTTTATTGAGGGCTTACTGTATGTCAAATAGTATTCTAAGTGCTTAAGCAAAATAAAAATTCCATAAATAAAAGCCTGAAAACCATTTACTCCACTCACATCAGTGAAAATGACTGCTGTTTATTTGTTTTACATGGATATACCACCATGCAAATAAAACCAAGCATTCTGAGGAAAAGAGCTGTGATTCACTGTTCTTTTAAAATAAATGGATGTCGACTCCACAGCCAACCGTAAAAAATGATTTAATTAAATAGATTGACGGATGGATGGATGGGTGGGTGGAATAATAGATAGACAGATGGATATAGATGGCCAGCCCACAACTCCTGTGACAGTGCCTATCATATTTTTTAACCCACAGGGTCTTTTTCATTACAAAGATGTAGTCTTTAGCCAGAAAATTCAACACATTAAGGAAATCTCCAGTTAATTCAAAACCTCCTTCTTCCTCCCTAAGTGTATACTAGGGAGCAAAAAGAAAAAATTTTTTAAAGGTCACTTATAAATATGGTTTGTCTCCAATATAATAAAATGTGTATTAGTACAAGCCTCATGACTTACATATCTAAATAAGTGATGTTTGTGAAATGTATCAACCAAGAACTTAATCTAATACTACTAGTACACAAACATTTTTTGCAATTTCTCATTGGCAATTTCCTTTAGAATCTGTTTTGAAAGCAGTAAAAGAAAATATGTTTTACTACTTTATATTTTATTTATTATATTTAATATATTTTTATCTATTACTTAGTTTGACCACCCATCTTATTCATCACACTTGGCTCTAAATGACAGTTGACTGTTTCAAAATTCAAAACAGCCTACAAAAGAAAGACCTGCCACCACAGAAAACTGACAAAAGAACTTACCAAGAAAGGAGTATGCAAAAAATGGGTATATATCTTCTATGACCATTTTAAGAGAAAGAACATCTATTTGGATACACTACTGCTGACATTTAAAAAGAAACTCAGGCATCATATTTTTAAGTCACTGAATTTTATAACTGCAACTATTCCCATAATAGTTTTCATTTGTTATACATATAACTGTTGTCTGTCTTAAGTCTTCCTTTCATAAAACTGTAAAGACTCCGTAGTCTTCTTGGAAGACTTGGCAGGCTTTGAAACTTCAACGCATTGACGTTACTCCTGCTACTTCACGTAAACCTTCACTTTAAGTTCAGTGTGTCTGCCACCATATTGCTCAATTCTTCTACTATTCCAAGTGCTCTGAAGAAGCTTCCCAGAAATCCTTGTTTGGATCAGCAAAAACAATTTGGTGTCATCAGCAGATTTCACCATTTCCTTCTGGAGTCATTAAAACACTAAACAAGCATGATCTTGGTATCAATCCTTGGGTTTCCTATCATTAACTTCTCTCCAGCTGAAGTCAAGCTATTCTCTGCCTCATTGTGATTTCCAAAATGGGACCAGGATGTGTTTATTTGCTAGAAGTGTACACATTAATGGATTTTTTTAAATGAAAGTTGCAAAATGCATTGTGAAAGGGGGGGAAAATCCCAAAGGCCAGAGAAATCACCAAAGAGAAGCAGCTCCTGGTTGAGTTGTCTCATCCATGCACACTGCCTCACATTTAACTGATTCTTAAACCTCGACAGGATTTTAACCTTTCCCCTCCAATTACTTATTTCTGTTATAATTATATGAGAGACTTTATTAAACACATTTGAAAATTCTCTGTGAATTATAAACAGCAGGTCCAACTACTTTATTAGCTTTTCCACTCTTTACTACATTTAAATAGAGAAAAGCAAACGGTCCTTACCCAGAAAGTAAAAAAGCAAACAGTTTTCTACCCAAACTGGTCTGTACTCTGAACAAGAGAAATCACTCTTTCTTTTATTCAAGTGCAAATCTGTTTGAAGCTTTCATTCTGCTTTCCCAGCCTGCTCTCTGCAGCTGCATAAAAGATGAGACATGGGAATAAAAGAAAACTAGGCTGGGGCCAAAAAGCAATACTGTCCATATGCAAACTCACTCAAAGAGCAGGAGTTTCTGTACATTCCTTCCCACTGCTTCCATTTTAGCAGACCCTAGCCAAAAGGAGGAGGTACTGTGCTATATCTCTATGTCCAATCCCATTTAAAACAACTTCTCATAAGAAATCAGGGGAAGGATAAGGTTACTAAAGCTCTAGTCCTGACAGAGAGCCTGAGGCATTCTCAGGGTCACCTTTTAACTCTAAGCTGGCTGGAATTAGGCAAGTTTAAGAGAGCAATAGGGAGAGTCTCATGGTTCTCTTACAATGCTTGTGACAGAGGCACACAGCAGTGAGCAGAATTCACTTTACCTATCTTACCCCATGCAAAATTAAGGCAAAATCCTCCCCCTAAGCCAAAAGGCAAAATCTTCCCCCATGCCAAATCTGCAATAGACTTTCAGAATGTCTAGAAACCCATTAGCCTACATGCAAGGGTATCAGGTAACTTTATAATCCCAGCATTCTCCTCAGGCCAGCAGTGAACCACACACAATTGAAAAAGTTCACCGCCTCAAAAACAAACTCTGCTGGGATCAGAAGGGTATTCTCAAGGGTTTTGAATCAGATGTCATTATAACTCCATGTTATTTTTAATACTGTTCTTTGGATTTTGCTTCACACAGAATTCCCAAGTTACAGAAGGACCATGAACAATGTCCAGATGTATAAAATGCAAAAATACTTCCCTCCTACTTGTGGATTCCAAGATAAACACCACAAGAAGCACATGTGACTAAACTTAGAGCTCATTCCAAATTAAATACTGCATCATGTGCACAGTATAGGGCTTAAAAAACAAAACCCCACAAATATTCTGCATGGTTCATAAGCCAGGCTTGGGCAAGCACATGACCATGTTGTAAGAAGGAACCATGAATTGAAGTGTAGGGGTAAAGGGTGAGAAAAGTCTTAGTCAAAACCTTTCCCAGAAAACTGATGCTGTTTTCAGTGAACATTTGTATAATATGGGACACAGATGAAAGAGGAAACTGTATTTTTCTGTGCTTTTTTTTTTCCCTACTGACACTCTCATTTCTAAAACTGCCCACCAAATTGGGAAACTCTGTAAAGATTTCAAAATTCCCAGCCAAAGCCAAGCACAAACATCATTAAATACAGACACAAACACACACACTGAGGTAATGAGAACTTATATCTCTGACTGAGCAGACCAGACAGATAAGCTGAGTTCTGCACAGAGTACATGGAACCTTATGGGACAGACCAGGCGAGTCAGGCAATGTGAAAAGACCTCTCCGCTACTGTTATTGTGTTTCCAAAAAAAGTAAAAAATAGATGGATAAAGTAGAAAGACAGCAGAGAGATAGTATGGCTGACTGGGTGAGTTCAGTTTTTCTCCCACAACTTAACCTAAGAAAAAGCTTTGAAGAAATTCAGACTGGGAAATGTTTAGTTACTGAAATATCTTTAAAAAAAAAAAAAAAAAAGACGTAACATTTGACAGATGCATATATATGTGAAATATAAGTAACATTTGACAGATGTAACACTTGACAGATGCATATATATTTTTTACATAGTCAAATGTTACACAGTTTTATGTATATAACTTTTGTTTTATATCTATATATAATGTTGGTTATGAAGCATAATTACAGAATATATACCTAACGAACCCAGCACTGAATTTATGAATTAGAATATTTCCAATCTGCTATGGACTAAATGTTTGTGTCCTCCCAAAATTAATGTATTAAAACCCTAATCCCCAATGTAATGGCATTTAGACATAGGGCCTTTAGGGAGGTAATTAAGATTAGATTAAGTCTTGAAGTTGGAGTCCCTATGATGGGAACAGCCATGTGAGGTCATAACCAGGAAGAGGCCACCCAACCATGCTTCCACCCTGATCTCAGACTTCCAGCCTTGAGAACTGTGAGAAATAAATGTTGGTTATTTGAGCTACCTAATCTATATGGTAATTTGCTACAGCAGCCCAAGCTAACTAAAACACAATCCCAGTGAAGCTACACCTGGGCGTCTACCAAAAACCACCTTCCTGCCTCCCTGCAATGATCATCACTATTCTGAATTGTGCATGGTTTTCATTCTTGTCTTCTTTTTTAAATAAAGTTCTTACCATAACTGTTGGGAGTTTCCTTTCTTTAAAGGAATTAAGTATTTCACTTACTACCGTCATATAAGTGACACTATCTAGCTTTGCAATACTACTACACTATCTAGCTTTGCAATAATCTATACAAAAGCATGCACAATTTGGCTTCCACCTTTTTAAGGCTAACATCCTAGAGTAAGATGATATACATTACATATTAGGTACACACATGTATTTAAAATGAATTTGGTATTCCCTTTTTTGCTCCTGTTTGTGTGTGTTTCCACATTAGAGGGGGAAAATAGTAAAGCCTTTATGTACTGTATCAGAAAAAAGTATCTACCTGTATATCTGTCTTCCTCCTATTTTAAGTACCTCAAGATATGAAATTATCTCTTACTTGCTCTAATTTCCTAGTACCTAGCAGAGTGCTAAATGTCAAATAATTATTTTTCAACTAATCTCTCAAATTAGAGCCCAGATGCACACAGTCAGAGCTGGTCAGCAACAACAAATATTGTTCTTTTGATCAGTATTTTTCTTACATAACAGATCTCTTCATTTCTCAGGCCCAAGTTTACCAATTATCTCCCTAGATGGCAAATCAGTATAAGTCACTAAAATCACTTCCTCACCCACTAAATAAAAATCTTAGGTGGCAATGAAATTGTCAAGTGAGACCATTTTCTCGAGAGTCATAGAGTGCTAAGGAGTCTGTCTGGGCAAGCACACTATCACACACACAGTTTAATTTAATAGTATTTCTCAACCACAGATGCCAATATGACATTGAGACATCAATTGTTTTCTACTGAAGAACAGCATCATCTACAAAGCAAACTATATACAAAATGACTGAGAAGTTCCTGCTATTTGACAGCAAGGAGTTTCACAATCACCTCAACATTATCTTTACGTTATGTACTGAACACAATTCTCTTGGGTGTTATGTTCTAAAGGATAGGCCTACGCCCTCAATTATGTCACCATTATGCAATATGCTCATGATTACAAAGTTGTCCACCAACTTGAAGGAGCAAAACTGACAGTTACTGTCACTTCAAAATCGAAATTAAGTTATGTGGCGTCCGTCAAAAGTATTATTTGTTAGAAAACTTTCCTGACTCATCTCTTGATTCTACTCAATGCACAGGATTATCTAAAATCTCTTTCTGGGTGTGGAGAGGAACCAGGAAGGAAAGTGCCTGAAGAATTTAAGCCAGTTGCAAGATATCAATATAAAGAATCTTTCTTAAGGGACAACTGCATTGTTATTCCAGAAGGCTTAACAGTTACACTTTAGGAAGCAAAGCTTAGAGAACTATTCACATAAATGTTATTAATCTGGAATTCATTCTCACATTGTAAAAAATGAAAATTTTAAAAATTGAAATGCACTGGAGCACATGCCAGACTTCATTACGAAACTCACACCTTTTCACATAATCCAGCTGAAAAGCCTTGGTCAAGAATCCATACTGATAAGTCATTCTACAGAAAAACCTTGAGAAGGTGGACATATTCCTCAGAAGATGATGACATAATTCTGCTTCAAAGAAGACCATCAAGAAAGTAACAGGACAGAATGGGGGAAAAAAAATTGAAAATCAAGTATCTATTAAGGGTCTTGAATCCAACACATAAAATGAGCTCTTTAAAACACAATAATAGGCCAGGCATGGTCTCACACCTGCAATCCCAGCACTTTGAGAGGCTGAGGCAGGTGGATCACAAGGGCAAGAGATCGAGACCATCCTACCCAACATGGTGAAACCCCATCTCTACTAAAAATACAAAAATTAGTCAAGCATGGTGGTGTGCGCCTGTAGTCCCAGCTACTTAGGAGGTCGAGGCAGGAAAATCGCTTGAACCTGGGAGGTGGAGTTTGCAGTGAGCCGACATCACGCCACTGCACTCCAGCCTGGGTGATAGAGCAAGATTCCATCTCAAAAACAAACAAATAAATAATAATAATAATAATAAGATGAACAACTCATTAAAATTGGGCAAGAGATTTAAATAGACATTTCTCCAAAAGAGATATAAAAATGGTCAGTAAGCACTTGAAAATTCTCAACATCATTAGCCATTAGAAAATGCAAATAAAAGCCACAATGACATAACCACTTCACACCCTACAATCACTAGGATGATTGTAATTTTTAAGAAAAAGATGACAAGTATTAGTGACGATGTGCAGAAACTGGAACCCTAACTTATTTCTGGCAGGACTTTGGAAAAGTGGCTTCACAGTTCCTCAAAATATTAAACACAGAGTTCCCATATGATCCAGTAATTCTACTCCTGAGGATATAACCAAGAGAAATAAAAACATATGTCCAAACAAAAGCTGGTACGTGGATGCTCATTACTACATTATTCATAATACCCATAATGCACAAATAAACCAAACGTCTATCAACTAATAAATGGATAAACAAAATGAGTTATATTTATACAACAGTGTATCATTGGCGTGAATACTGGATAACATGCTGCAACGCAAATTTTGAAAACATTACTCTATATGAAAGAAGCCAGTCACAAAGAAAGCATATTATATGACTTTACTTTTATAAAATTTCCAGAATAGGCAAATCTATAGAGATAGAATAATAATGATTTCCAAGGGCTGGGGGAAGGTGGAAATGCAGAGTGAGAGAGTAGCTGCTACTGGGTTCAAGGTTTCTTCTTGGGGTGGTGAAATGTTTTGGAATTAGACTGTGGTGATAGTTGCACAATCTGTGAATATGCTAAAAAAAAAAAAAAAGAGCCCTAAATTGTATACTTTAAAAGGGTGAATTGTATGGTATATAAATTATGTCTCAAAAAGCTGTTAAAATTTTTCTGTTTTTTGAAGGCTTTTTGAAATGTGTCCTTTATAAAATAAACCTTTGTAAAAAGGTCTATTAATAAAATAAGAACTATTTTCTAATATGTATTCTTGAATACGAAAGTTTCGGCAATCAACAAATAGATGTTGGCCTACTGACATTATCCTCTGGTGTAGAATTCTGCCATAGTGAAATCCTCTCTGCTCACCTTGTACTACTCTACTTGACCTTGTTCAGTTCTCATATTCATCTTTATAAGAGGAAGTCCTCGGCACACCCTAGATCCTGAAGGAGCAAATAATGGATGTGATCTCTTATTATTTTAGAAATAAGAAATAAGAAGACTTCAGCTGGGCTATTTATCTACAATGCAAGAGAATCCACTTTAAAATTTAAAAGAGTTGCCCAGGGGCAGTGGCTCACACTTATAATCCCACCCAACACTTTGGGAGACCAAAGCAGAAGGATATCTTGAGGCCAAGGATTTACGACCAGCCTGGGCAACATAGCAAGACCCCCCCCTCAGCAAAAAATTGTTAAAATTAGCATGGCATTGTGGTATGTGCCTATAGTCCTAGCTACATGGGACACTGAGGCAGAAAGATCACCCAGCCCAGGAGTTTAAGGCTGCAGTGAGCTATAATCAAGCTATTGCACTCCCACTGGGCAAGACAGCAAGACTCTGTCTCCGAAAAAACAAAAAAATTTTTAAGAGTTGTATTTGCAGAATTGAGACTACAAATCCATTTCTAGCATACAATTGCGATATCTTCTTGTTATCTTTGAAAGTGCACCATATCTTACACTCAAGAGTAATTGTCTAATCATCCTTATATATGTAAAAAAATGTTAAAGATGGTCTTTCGGTATATCCAAAAATTAACTGTCTCTGAAAGGATTCCTATACAAATCTTATACCAAGTACACTTTAACTAGTCAGATTTATTCATTCATTTAACCAAAATTTACTGAGCACTCACCTGCTAAACACTGAAACTACATAAATAAATTAAATTAGAAACAGACTCTACCATAAAAAAAATTCATTACTGTGGAGTAACACAAATGCCTTGTAAACAGGCAATATGATGGTGTGCTATATAGCAGAAGAGAGCACGGCGCGGTGCCATCAGGAAAGCATTCAAAGTCATAAGTCTAAATTCTACAAAGAACCAGGAAGTCTGTGGACTATAACCAGGAGACGCCTTGCTGAGGTTTCCCATCTGATACTAACATTCATTCAACATATGGACATTCCCCCCATCAATAAGAGCCAGGGATTGAACAACATGCTCCAGATTCCTCAATAATATACACTCCCTGCCCTCAAGCGGCTATTTTCAAAGTATGTCAACTAGAGGTTCTCGCACCCCCCTCTCCAGAAACTCCTTTCTCTGATAGGGGGGCGAAATAGAGAATATGAAACAAATAAAACTAAAAATAAAAGGCATTCTTCCACATATTATTTAACATACTCTACAGGAAGGGGGTCAAGATTTTAGTTCAGGTATTTTAAACTCCCTTTACCTATCAACTCTCTTAGGGTAGAAACAGCATCTTGTATCCTCAGCCAGAATTCCTAATTCCCATTAAATATGTGTCAAATGAATAAACAAATAAATGAAACAATGGTAAACAACAAATGCCATTAATACCACTTCCCTGAGGTAATTACTCATGGTATTTTACTACTTCCTTCACGCCTGTTTACTTTCTCCTTTTCTCTTTTCTTGCCCTCCCACTTCTTTCCTCTCTTTTTATCTTTACCTCTTCCTTTCTCTCCTATTTGAAATCTGCATCTTAAAGACTGTTGCCACCAACTGTTCTCACGGGCAACTGCTTTGCTAAGTAGGCCACAGGGATCCTAGTGAGCAATGGAGGGTTCATAGTTTTCTAATTAAAAAGCTCCACCTAGTGGTTACAGTTCCCTTCATCTCGATGGTACTAGGAAACCTGAAAGTTAAGCAGTATTAACAAATTCCAGGTCTTCTATGGTGCCAGCTTGGTCTTACGGCAGCATCAGATATAGTGAACCCTTTTCCTTTCACATCTACAACCAAGCTCTCCGAAGTAACTGATGTTGACAGCCTATGAAGCTTTGTAGTCAGGTGTATATTGACTTTATTTATTATACCCTAAAGTTGACAAATTATGTTACTTCAATTCTGGTAGAATTAAAGGTATAGGCATTGCCTGACTCGGCAGGAGCACAGAGGCAGCTTCTGCTCTTCCTGAACTCCTCAGCAGAGGTGTATTCAAGGTGGCTGACTAGAGAGATTGGACACTCACCCTCTCCAGAAAGAAGAACCAAAATTATTAATAGATAATCGAAATAATCACACCTCAAATAGAACATCTAAAAGAGAACACTAGAGTCCAACAAGCTCTAGCCACAGGAAACACCTGAGGCAAAGAAGGAGAAGGAAGCAAGTGACCAACTCAGCCAAGATCGGCTATGAGCCCCAAAGGACCCACTATCACAGGGAAAGGGTAAGTGAGAGAACCTTAACAATCCATGTCCCCACTGTGGACTGCTGCAATCCAAACCATGGGAGAGCTCCTCTACCCACACAAACACTGACACTAGCAAGGGTGGTGATCTGGAGACCCGCAAGAGCATTGCACCAGACAAGGAACTCATGCTGGGTCAGTCACACCCCCAAGGTCTAAGCTGCTACTGCAGAGCACCATTGTGAAAGCATAGCTGTCATAGGACTACATCCTGACCTGGAAATCCAAGCTCCCATATCCCCACATTCTGAAATCTCCCACTAAGAACTCCAGTGTTGACCCAAATGGCTACAGCAGCATAGCATCGGCTGAGCTCAAAGGTATTGCAGGGTCCCCAGTATTCTAGTCCATAGGGAACACTACACCTCAGGGAATGGTGCAGCATACCAAAAATGCATTATACCAGAAAGGCAGCACAAATTATGTGCTCAAGCTCACAAGTGAAGAGATCTCTTCCCATTCTCTGCACACTGCCATGACACTAGCTGTCACTACGAACCCAGGTGGATAAGCATGATAGCTGTCTGGAGCTGGAAGCAGTGACCCTGCCTGCACCAGTGGACTGGCCTCTGTGCTCAGGTTTGCACATATGAAGCAGGAGACTCTCTCCTCCTCTGCATACTCCTATAGCCTCAGCCACTGCTGCTTTTACCAGGGGCTGGGGTAGACAAGCCAGAGGGCTGACTGTCTGGAGCTGTAAGTAGTAACCGTGCCCCCAGTGGTGGTGTGGCCTCCATGCTTAGACTCATTCATGAATATTGGGTCCCTCCCCTCCTCGGCATAGCAGTACAGTACTGTTGCCACCAAGAGTCAATGAGTCTAACAGCTGTGTGTCTGGGGCTGTGGATGGTGACCCTGCATCACAGCCACCATCAACATTAGCACATACTGCTTGGGACCCAGAAGGTCTTCTCATCACTGCTGCTGCCACTGCCCACACCATACCAAATTCCCAGGGACCCGAGAACTTGCTCACCTGCCCAGCCCACCTCTACCACTATCACCTCAGCATCTGAGCAAGCCACCTGGAAACCCAAGAATTGAACCCGTTGGTCCTACTAAAACTAGTGCCACTGCACACTGTCCTGGGGCCTAAGAACAGGTATGCTCAGCCTACTGTTGCCACCAATGGGACCCAAAAAGTGGCCTACCTAGCATCCCTGTCCCACCAAACTTCACTATAAGCTCCACTAATAACCACACCATAAACCATGGAGGAAATCACAGATACTACAGATGTTGTTTATACCTAAAGAAATCATACAGAGACTACACAACTGAATGCATCCAGAATCAAAGCCAAAGAGCCCTACCCAAGTAGCACCACTAATGCATCTCCTACGAAAGAAATCCAAAAGTGGGAGCTAAACATTGGGTACACATGGACATAAAAATGGGAACAACAGACACTGGAAAATACATGAGGTGGGAGGGAGGTAGGAATACGTTGGATAACATTTTCTGTACATGTCTGGTAGGTCCATTTGGTCTAAAGTACTGTTTAAGTCCAATGCTTCTTTATTTTCTGTCTAGATGATCTCTTTAATGCTAAGGTTGGGACGTTGAAGTCCCCCATTCTTGTTGTATTAGAGCCTATCTTTTTCTTTAGATCTAGTAATATTTGCTTTATGAATATCTTCTTGCTGGATTGATCCCTTTATCATTATATAATGACTTTGTTTTTCTTTCTGTGTCTTTTTTTTTTTAAGAGATGGAGTCTCAGTGTGTCTTCTAAGCTAGTCTCGAGCTCCTGGCCTCAAGTGATCCTCCCATTTCTGCCTCCTGAGTAGCTGGGATTATAGGCAGGAGCCATCATGCCCAGCTTCGTCTTTTATTATTGTTTTTGACTTAATGTCTGTTTTATCTGATATAAGTATAGGTATTTCTGCTCACTTTTGGTTTCTGTTTGTGTGGAATATCTTTTTTCATTTATTTATTTTCAGTCTATCTGTGTCTTTACAGGTAAAGTGCATTGATTGTAGGCAGCATATAGTTAGATCATTTTTTACAAAAATCAATTCAGAGAGTCTGTATCTTTTAAGTGGAACATTTAATCCATTTGTATTCAAAGTTATTATTCATGTTTTGTTCCTCCATATTGTTAATTGTTTGCTGGTTTTCTATGGTGGTGCCATTTGAATTTTTTGTCTTTTTCATTTGTGTATTGTTTTACCAGTGAGTTTCACATTTTTGTGTGTATATTTTATACGTGTACTTTTTTTTTCCACTCCCTTGAGCATGTCTTGAAGAGCTAGTCTAGTGATGATGAATTTCCTCTGCTTCTGCTTGCACCCAAGAGCAAATAAAATGACCTTGTTGCCCACACAAAGCCTGTTTGGAAGATCTCTTTATTAAACGCGTTTAATATTCAGACTACTGGACATCAATAACATTTGGTGCCAAAACCCAGAACAGGGGAACTTCCATGGGAGATTAGTCCCCTGTTCCAACTTTCATAGAGATCTACCTACCGACCTGGGGTCATCAGACCAGCCCACAGATGCACACCACTGGCTATTTTGGTAAGCAGTCTCTCTTTCTGCTTTCCCATTCTTTTGTCTTTTCCTTTCCACTTCCTACCCCTTTCAGTTTTATCCTTTTTCCACTGCAAAGACAAGGAAAATCAGGTAAACCAAGTTCTTCTGTATGGTTCAGGACCGGAAAAAATCCTACGTAGGTCACGGATCTGAGGACCCAGTTTTCCCCAGGGGTTTTGATTATCATGGAGATGTGTACCCTAGTCACTCGCCCACCAGGCTCATGGCCGATATCAGTGACAGGTCAACGTAGAGGACAATCTCTGGCCGCTCACCAACAAGGAGGTTCAACCTTGGCTCAACTAGGGATGCCTAATGAGTGGCTGGGTTGCGTGCCCATTTTCCTTGTCTCACGGGCAATTGTCTGTCCATTCCTCCCTCCTCTCCTTTAGCCTGCATTCTGAAAAATCTCAAACCCCTCCAGCTATCACCTAACCTGAAACCTAAACATCTTGTTTTCTTTTGCAATATCACTAGGCTACAATATAAATTGGACAATGGCTCTACATGGCCAGAAAATGGTATCTTCGATTTTTCTATCCTGCAGGATCTAGACAACTTTTGTCATAAAATGGGCAAAGAGTCTGAAATTCCCTATGTCCAGGCATTTTTTTTTACACACCAATCCCTCCCTAATCTCTACTCCTTCTCTTTCCTTCCATCTGCCCCTCCTTCCTCTGCTGGTGACCCTGAATCCTCCTTGTCTATCGACCCTTCTGACCTTTCTCCTCCCCACCTGTCCAAACCAGGTCCTAATCCAGGACCTAACCCCATGCTCCAGAGACTTCCTCCTTTTCCTCTGCGCACAACCCACTTCCTCATGCCGCCCCCTGACCCTGTCACCTCCCCACCTCATAAGCAGCCCAGCTTACAGTGTAGTCCCGCAGCTACCTCCTCCGCCCCTGCCCAACAATTCCCCCTTCAAGAGGTGGCTGGAGCCAAAGGTATAGTTAGGGTGCATGTTCCTTTCTCTTTATCCAACCTTTCCCAAATTGGCCAACGGTTTTTCTGCTCACTTTCATCAGATCCTCCAATACTTCACCCAGTCCTATAATCTCACCTAGAATGACTTAAATGTCATCCTTACTTCTACTCTCACCCCTGAAAAACGCTTAATATGCATTTTATCACCCAATCAGCCGAGGCAGGCAGGACTTCAGATTTTGAGGTTCCAGGCTTGCACGTGGAGGCCTGAAACTAATTAAACAACATGCTCCTGAGTGACCACTGGGTCAATGAAAGAATTAAGATAAAAAATTTTAAAATTTCTTGAAACAGAGACAATGGAAACACAACACACCAAAACCTGTGAGACATAGCAAAAGCATGCTAAGAGGGCAGTTTATAGCAATAAACACCTAAATCAGAAAAACAGAAAGCTTTCAAAGGAGCAATCTAACCACACGCCTTAAAAAACTGGAAAGTAAGAACAAAGCAAACCCAAAATTAGCGGAAGAAATAATAAACATCAGAGCAAAACTAAAAGAAATAGAGACTAAAAATACAATACAAAACGTTGGTCATTGAAAAAGATAAACAAAATTGATAAACGACTAAATTGACTAACCAAAAAAAGAAGAGAGACATCCCAAATAAAATCAGAAATGAAAAAGGAGACACTGCAACTGACACCAGAGAAGTACAAAGGATTATCAGAGACTATTATGAACGAAATGCTAGTAAAGTGAAACACCTAGGGAAAATGGAGTAATTCCTGGAAACACACTACCACAGGAGTTAAAAAATAATTTTTAGGCAGGAAGAAAAGGTAAAGGTTCTCAGTGGAAATTTTCCTGCAATAAGAAGCAGTCCCCAAAACATTTCTTTTCTAACAGAAAATGCAGCTTAAAGAGCCAGCCAGACAAGTTTTGATATGCAAATTCAGGTAATTAGAAACTAGGTCCACCCAACATGGCTAACATGGTGATTCCAGTCACTGGCCACCTCCAGATAACTCACAGGTGTTCAGGACATCAAGGTGACCCGCATTTGCATACTAAAGACTAACGTGGGAGGGCCAGGTTTTTCACAGGCTACATGAATGACATACCTGCTGAAACCAATACCTGGGCCATATGCAAAAAAGACACAGCCTTCTCCAGCCTCCTAATATACAACCAACTACTTAGCTGCTGCACACATGGTTTCTCTCTCATAGCCCGCCTCCCTCTGTTTCTGTATGAGAGAGCTTCTTCCTTCTTTCTTGCCTATCTCTGCTCCTTAACACCACTCCACATGTATACATGTCGTTTTATCTAAATCAGCATGAGACCAAGGATCCTGGTGTTCCTCCATTCATCAGAGCCATATCAATACAACCCAATAAGATTGAATGAGGAAAAAAAAAAAACCTGAACATAATGAGTATCAAAATTGAACCAGGAACAAAAAGTCTCCAAGAAAAAAAGCCCAGTACTGAATAAATTAACTGCTGAATTTTACCAAATTTATAAAGAAAAACTCATACCAATCCTCCTCAAGCTATTCCAGAAAGTTAAAGGAAGGGAATTCTCCCTAACTCACTCTATGAGGCCAGCATTACCCTGATACCAAAACCAGACAAAGGTAAAACTAAAAAAATTACAGAACAATATCCCTGATGAAGATAAATGGAAAAATATTCAACAAAATACTACCAAACTAGATGCAACAGCACATCAAAAAGATAACACACTATGATCAAGCAGGATTCATCCAAAGGATGCAAATAGGCCAAGCACAGTGGCTCACACCTATAATCCCAGCATTTTAGGAGGTCAAGGCCAGAGGACTGCTTAGGCCCAGGAGTTTAAGACCAGCCTGAGTAACACAGGGACACTCTGTCTCTAC
>PVKP010004146.1:80305-100791 GCA_004027715.1 Plecturocebus donacophilus | reverse complement strand
CACACACACACACACACACACACACACTCTTATACATTTGGAGTAAATATTATGAAATTTTATATATTTCCAGAGACTATTTGTTGCACGGAAATAATTCCAGTGTCTCAGCAAACAGAAGACAGCATTTAATGCCAGTATATTCTCAAGCTCCTCTTCTTTCAAAGAAAACATACTTCCCTGACTTTGTGATAGAATATTAAAAATTAAATAGACCTTCTAGGAAAGTTGTATAATTAGTAGAAAACATTGCATCTAAATTTAACAAAACAATAGAACTTAATATGCTAATATTTAGGGCATTCGTTTTTAAAAATCTAAAACAAATAAATCAATTTTAATTACAATATTTAAAGCTTTAGAGACTCAGAAGCTCACAAGTTATAAACTGAAATAGAAAGGATTAATGGTCTACTACAAGTGACATTTTTTTGAGTTTAGGAAAACTCAAAAAAGAAGTATGTCACAGCTGAAATTAAATTAGACAAGTTTTAATCACCAAAATTTTAAGATTAAATTTCACTGTAAAACATGCCATTACAAAACACCAGGAAGAAAAGTTATGATGAAACAATGAAACATACAGAGGAATAGTATTTACTTTCAATGCTCCTGAATATTCAGCATCTTAAAGTCCTTGAAACATGGAAGTTTTTAATAACTTGTATTTCACACTATGAGCAGGGTTCAGTAGAATAACCCCTCGAAATTCTGCAAAGAATTAATTCCAAGAAAGCTGGAGTTATAAGACGAGATAAAAATTTAGAGAACTGTGAGACTTTATTTTCCTTTTTAAAAGCTTTGTTAAAGTAATTGCAACTGGGGAGATTGGTGAAATCCCTGGAAATTGGAAAATGCAGTTGTTTTCACAGAAAGGGAAGATAGTGGATTTCAGAACTATAAAAGTCTTAAAAAAAATGAGTAACGAATAGCTGGGAAGGGAATCTATGAATACTAGGACTCTGCCAGCACTATTTTATTCTCCTTTTTGGAATGCATCATTCAACTAGAGAAATAGACGGATTCTGTATTTTTTGTGAATTTATTAGCTATTTCTGCATAACAATTTATCAAATATCCCATTGCTTTAAAGAAGAATCAGACATATAGCTCACTTTGGATCAATAACTTAGAGTATGCTTGCCTAGATGTGTTTTCTTGGCACCCTGAAATCCTATACATGTTCAGGAGTCAACTGGATACCACTATTTTCAGCTCATGTCAACAGGAACAGTTAGGCCAGCTAGCATAAATGAACACAGATGGGATGTTGCAACTCTTTTAAACATGTTTCTCACATCCCTCTAGTAGACTAACCTGAGAATTTTCTCATGGTGAAAGCCTGGGTTCAAGAGCAGCAAGAGAGAAAGGCAGAATTTGCAAGCAGTTTGGAAACTGTTTGCATCATATTTGCTGACCCAGTTGGCCAAATAGTTCATATGACTAAGCCCAGAATCAAAAGATGGTTGAGATTATTACAATAGGAAAAATGAACATTAGGCCATCAATGCAATTACTCTATCACACTTCTCCCTCTGACTCCACCTCATATGAAAAATATGCCCCACTCCACCCAGGATCTCTAAAACTTCATGCAATCATGCGTTAGGCTCGGAGTCCAGGATACTATCATTTGCTTCAGGTCCAGATGGAGCTCTTAGATGTGGTTCCTCTAGATGTGAACATCAACTAAGAAGCTATCCAATTCCCACATACCAAACTATGAGACAAGGATTGGAAGACTGCAATAAATGCTATTATTCAAAAAGAAGGATTTTAAAAAGAAACAATAGTCACTGTTTCCTATCATTTCTGAAATTCTGCTGCTGAGCCAGTGTTGCAAGATTCTTCGGATCTGGGTGCAGGGAATGTTTCCTGTTCAAAGCCTTATTTATACTTCTTGGAAGTATTTTTCCAGCCCAATGTTCTCTATGATTCTTGGTTCCACATTCTGGGATGCCCTTCCTTTTTCAGTTTTCTTAGCCACTTTTGATACTTTATGAGAAGTTAGACCCCTGGAGCAAACTTCTAAGACTACTTCCTGCTTGTAGAAACCTTGAGGACCCAGAGACCATTATGCATTCTGAATAATATAATTTTAAACTAAGATGGCCTTATGTTTTCAATATAAAACCCTGAAATATTGTGTGGTTTTTCTGTACTGCAATCATGTCTTGTTCAATCTCTTTTTGTTTATCCTCCTTATATTTTTTCAGATACTTAGATGTGTAATTTGGTACTATGTGACAATTTTGGGTTGTCCTCATATACTATCTCTTTAAATATTTCTTCTGCCCCATGCTCATGTGTATCACACCATTTGATATTTTCCCACATACACTGGCTGCTCTATTTTCCTTTAGCTTGTTTTGTTCTCACCTTTCTTTTTTCCCTTTGTGTTTCAGTTTGGATCTTTCTCTTGATCTATATTCAAGCTGATTAAGTCTTATCTTTGTTGCATCTACTCTGCCATTAAGGCCATCAAATACATTTTTCTTTTCTGTATTATATTTTTAAAATTTCCACCTTTTTCTACATATTGTCGGTTTTCCCACTAGACGTTAGAATTTTTACTATACTCATTTTAAAGCCCCCCTGTCATTCCTGGTATGTAAGTCATTTCCATATATGTTTATATTACTGACTGCTTATCTTCTTGATGATGAGTCTCTCACTCTTGGTTTTTATTTTCATTTTTCTTATAATTCAGGGGGCGGGTACCAGTTATTTTGTATAAAATTAATACTGATGTTAAAACAAAACCTAGGAAGAGATACTTCCGTATTCTGCTAGGCTGCTAGAGTTAACTTGAATCAATAAGATGTATGGTAGAAGTAGTCTGAGATTTACTGCAAATTTTATTTGATTCAATTTGCCATTGACTTCTATCATTTTGAGTGCAAGAGTAGAAGTATTCCTTCAATAGGGCATGAGCACTGACATTATTCTGATAAACCATTCACTCTTTACAGCCTGGACCCAGTTTTAGGAATTATGAGATCTTTACAGAGAGGCTCTCAACTTTTGAACCAAGGAGAGATTCTGTTCTCTAGTCCTGATCTTGGCTTGCTCTCACATTGACTTCCTGTTCTGGCTTCTGGATGTTTCTCTAGCTTCCTGCCCTGTCTCCAGTCTTCAAAGTACAGATGTCTTACACTTTGTGATGGCTGAGGAGGTTATTTAGGAGAAATTTATCTCAGGTTTTCTGCTTTTAGCCCTCTAATCATGCCTTGTGGAATTTATCTCAGTTGTCTTGTACCATTTCCCACCACCAGTTTCTAAAAGTCTGAAGTGCCTTGGGGGAGTTAACCCTGCCCTAACCCTGGTCTTCTGTGATGCTCCCCAGGACCACAGTGAACACCTGTGGAGAAGAATTGGTAGCTAGGTGCTGACTTACACTGTGGCAACCACTGTTCAGTGTTCCAGCCCGAATACAATCATTACCATCTCACTAAAATTGAGGGTAGTTCTCTTTAACCCTTTCAATGGTGAATTTCTAGTCCTCCCACCACTCCACCAGGGATGAGTTGATGAGATTCATTATGATTCTTTTGTCTCTCGTAAAGTGCTTGCCACTATTTAGAATTTAGTTCATTAACTTTCACCAAAACTCAGTTTTTTCATAGTAAAAAAACAAAAGCAACAATGATATTGTAGATTATTCAGCTTGCTTTTACCTCATAGAAATGTCTAGGTATGAGTGATGTTCTTATGAGATATTTACATTATTGCCGGAAACCAAATATGCAATTAGATATTAATTCATATTTACAGATTTTTAAAAAACTCTTAATACAATGATTGGGAAACTATTAGGAATAAACAATGATGTGATATGTTATTTATATCTGTGTTATACGTATTTTGCTGACAACCTATTTACCACTTAATAAAACAGAATCCCAGACATATTATTTTGATATATTTCATCTTTCATTATCATAATCTTAAAAAATATATTCTTCTACAAATCTTTCTAAACTTAAGGTAATTCAATAAAGAGCAGAAAGAACTGAAATATAACATACAACTTGCTTCATGCCATCCCCATCTGGGACAATGTTATCAAAAGGTACAGAACATCTTTGATCTCATGAGACTACTTCCTGCAGACATTAAATATCAAGTCACTGCCTACTAAGTTAGATGTACAGATGGGCTTTGTGGCTTATTTTACACTGAGGAAACATTCAGAAAAGAAATAATCAAATACATTTACAGAATTGTGTTGCTTCAATCTGACAATGTGCAAAAATAATTACCTATAGTTTTTAGCAATATTAAACATAGTTCTATTAGGAGCTGGATATTTAACATAAATACTGCATTCCTTATTTATATATATATATCATTATAAATTTATATTTAACTATATAGCTTTTTTCCATGATGATATAATTCTATTATTTTACTTTATGCTTTAAATGTGTAATTTTCCCAAAGAATGAGCAGAGCTGAGTTAAGCAGTCTTTTGACTCTACAGATTTGTGTTCCCAAGAATCTTATTTAATTAGAAGAATTTTGCTGCAACTGTCCTTTTTTGGGCTCTGCAAAGGCTGCAAAATAGTTTTAACTCTTCCTACCAATCAGAAAACAAATCTCATTATCATGCAAAATAAAAGTAACTTTAATTCTATTACACAGGTAATTTTTGGCTTATTTGAAACAATTTTTTCAGTTTGCAACTCAAAAATGAGATTGCAGACAAAATGCTTGCTTAAAAATACCCTTCATGTGATAGGAACACCTATTAATCTGTAGGTAATAAAACTGTGTTTTATATTTAATTATGTGTACCTCATAGAAATGTCTTATAAAATCTGTATAGACATCTTAACCACATATGTTGTGTTAACAGGACAAATAGCATGTCTTTCAATTGTAATTGCTGAGATTTTTGTAAAAGGTTTTCTATTTGTAAAAACACACTAATGATAGACAAGAAGAAAGGGTTTAGGGGTAAAGGGCAACTTCTAAAGCAGGGATCCCCAACTACCAGGCCAAAAACCCATACTGGTCCATGGGCTGTTAGGAATGGGCTACACAGCAGGAGGTGAGTGACAGGCTGGTGAGAGAAGTGTCATCTATATTTACAGCCATTCCCCATGGCTCACATTACCACCTGAGCTCCACCTTCTGTCAGATCAGCAGTGGCATTAGATTCTCAGAGGGGCACGAATCCTATTATGAACTGCACATAGGAGGGATCTAGGTTGTGTGTTCCTTATGAGAATCTAATGCCTGATGATCTGTCACTGTCTCACATCACCCCCAGTGGGACTGTCTAGTTGCAGGAAAACAAGCTCAGAGCTCCCACTGATTCTAATTATGATGAGTTGCATAATGATTTCATCAAACATTGTAATGGAATAATAATAGAAATAAAGTGCACACTAAATGCCCACAAGAGAAAGCATGAAAGATCTAAAACTGACACTCTACCATCACAATTAAAAGAATTAGAGAAGCAAGAATAAACAAATTCAAAAGCTAGCAGAAGACAAGAAATAACTAAGATCAGAGCCAAACTGAAGGACACAGAGACAAGACCCTTTAAAAAAAAATCAATGAGTAGAGGAGCTCATTTTCTGAAAAGATCAATAAAATAAAAGACCACTAGCCAGACTAATAAATAAGAAAAGTGAGAAGAATCAAATAGACACAGTAAAAAATGATAAAGGGAATATCACCACTAATCCCACAGAAATACAAACTTCCATCAAAGAATACTATAAACATCTCTATGCAAATAAAATTAAAAATCTAGAAGAAAATAATAAATTCCTGGACATATACGCCCTTCCAAAACTAAATCAGGAATAAGTCGAATCCCTAAATAGACCAATAACAAGTTCTGAAACTGAGGTAGTAATTAATAGTCTACCAACCAAAAAAAGCCCATGACCAGAAGGATTCACAGCCGAATTCTACCAGAGGTACAGACAGGAGCTGGTACCATTCCTTCTGAAACTATTCCAAGCAATAGAAAAAGAGGGACTCTTCCCTAACTCACTTTATGAGGCCAGCACCACCCTGATAGGAAAACTTGCAGAGAAACAAACAAAAAATTTCAGGCCAAGATCCCTGATGAACATCGATGTGAAAATCCTTAATTAAATACTGGCAAAATGAATCCAGAAGCACATCAAAAAGCTTTTCCACTATAATCAAGTTGGTTTCATCGCTGGGATGCAAGGCTGGTTCAACATATGCAAATCAGTAAGCATAAACCATCACATAAACAGAACCAATGACAAAAACCACATGATTATTTCAATAGATACAAAGAAGACCTTCAATAAAATTCAACACCCCTTCATGCTAAAAACTCTCAACAAACTAGGTATCGATGGAACATATCTCAAAATAATAAAAGCTATTTATGACAAACCCACAGCCAATATCATACTGAATGGGAAAAAGCTGGAAGCATTCCCTTTAAAAACTGGCACAAGACAAGGATGCCCCCTCTCACCACTCCTATGTAACAGATTATTGGAAGTTCTGGCCAGGGCAATTAGGCAAGATAAAGAAATAAAAGGTATTCAAATAGGAAAAGAGGAAGTCAAATTGTCTCTGTTTGTAGATGACATGATTGTATATTTAGAAAACCCCAGTGTCTCAGCCCAAAATCGCCTTAAGCTGATAAGCAACTTCAGCAGTCTCAGGACACAAAACCAAGGTGCAAAAATCACAAGCATTCCTATACCCTGATAGCAGACAAACAGAGAGCCAAATCATGAGCAAAATCCCATTCACAATTGCTACAAAGATAATAAAATACCTGAAAACACAAATTACAAGGGATGTGAAGGACCTCTTCAAGGAAAACTACAAACCGCTGCTCAAGGAAATAAGAGGGGACACAAAGAAATATTCCATGCTTATGGATAAGAATAATTGATACCATGAAAATGGGATCCTGTCCAAAGTAATTTATAGAATCAATGCTATCCCCATCAAGCTACCATTGACTTTGCAGAATTAGAAAAAAAAAAACCTACTTTACATTTAATATGGAAGCAAAAAAGAACCTATACAGCCTAGACAATCCTAAGCAAGGAGAACAAAGCTGGAGGCATTATGTTACTTGACTTCAAGCTATACTACAAGGCTACGGTAACAAAAACAGCATGGTACTGGTACCAAAACAGATATATAGACCAATGGAACAGAGTAGAGGCCTCAGAACTAACACTGTACATCTACAACCATCTGATCTTTGACTAATCTGACAAAAGCAGCAATGGGGAAAGGATTCCCTATTTAATAAATGGTGTTGGGAAGACTGGCTAGCCATAGGTAGAAAACTAAAACTAGATCCCTTCCTTACACCTTATACAAAAATTAACTCTAGATGGATTCAAGACTTAAACTCAAGACCTAACACCATAAAAACCCTAGAAGAAAACCTAGGCAATACCATTTAGGAGTCAGTAACTTCCCACAAGCACCATGGTCCTCAGATGTAGATCATTTAGAGTGCTCAGAAAAGTTCTGTAAATAGCCCACACTCAGATCAGGACTTCCTGGTGCTAAACTTATCCCTTCATTACAATGTCACTCTCACGCTTGCCTGCTAAGAAGGAAGAATGATGCAGGACTGGATTTCTTCTACTGGAATACAGGAAAAAAAAAAAACCTAAATCCATCAGATTTCCCAATCAAGCAGTGTGCTTTACTGGGTGATAAGAAGGAAAGAGAATCTTCTTTTGCCAATTTTGGCTTTTAAGTTTTCCCATTATTCTGAAAACTCTGTTCATTATCTCACATCATGTGTAATACTGTGGCATTTGTCTGGAGTGAATGATTCACATCTGTTTGTTAACTATTCTCACTTTTTAGGAAGCAAACAGAAACTGTGATTATTTTATTAGTCTGACTTAGAGAAACAGAATCAATGTTATGTGTATGTGTATATATATGCATATCAAATTTTGTTTATATATATATATATATAAATTCTCAACTTATGAGCATTGTAAGTTGAAAATATTGTAAGACAAAAATGTATTTAGTACACCTAGCACTAGCATTGAAAAGATCAAAATTAGAAGTACTGTTTCTACAGAATGAGTATCACATTCATAATATCATAAAGTTGAAAAACTGTAAGTCAAAACCACATTAAGTTGGATATGTCTGTATACATGCATTATTTATAAATATATATGTACATACATACATGTGAATATATAAATATATATGTACATATGTGTATGTACGTATATACATATACATAAATTATATATGTGCATATAAATTTATGCATAAATATATATGTGTATTATATATAATATATACAAATTTATATTTATATGTACATATATAAAAATGTATTACATTACATATATGTCTGCATATAAATGTATTACATTACATATATAAGTAATTTATTATGGGAATTGGTTCACACAATTATGGAGTCTGAGAAGACCCAGCATCTGCAGTCCATAAGCTGGAGAACAAGAGCAGTGTTGTAATTTAGTTTAAATCAAAAATCCTGAGAGCTGAGGAGGGTTGGGGATGGTAAGTTCCAGAGTTTAAAGGTCCAAGAATCAGGAGCTCCAATATTCAAGGTCAGAAGAAGATGTACGTACCAGCTCAAAAAGAGAAAGAATTTGCCCTTCCTCTGAATTTTTGTTCTATCCGACTTTTGTTCTACCCAACAGATAATGCCTACCCAAGCAGGTAAGAGTGAATCTTCTTTACTCAATTTGCTGATTGAGATGCTAATCTTTTCCAGAAACACTCTCACAGACATGCCCAGGAATAATGTTTAACCAGCTATCTGGGCATCCCTTAGCCCAGTCAAACTGACACATAACATTAATCATTACAGTAATAATATTTAAAATCTAAAATAAATTTTGAAAAAGTGAGTATAATTTTCAAACATGTGATCTGAGATTCTTTTAATATTTTGTCAAAAATTCAGAAAATTTTTTAACATAATTATTTTTCATGTAAAGTTTCGACTGTCGCCTATATGTTATTTTCTCTTCCATCTCTGTTTCTAGATCTTAACTCATGCATTTATTTGCAGATGCCTGTGCTTGCTGTTAGGCTGTAAGCTCCATGGAGACAACACTGGGCTGGAGCAATGCTCAATAAGGCCTTTGACCGGCCGCAGAGGCGCAGCCACAAGACATGCAGAGCTCTGCTGAAGTCAGTGTGAGAACTCCTAATTGTGTCCTTTCAATAAGAAAAGAACAGCAGGAAACAGGAATCTTTCATAATCACATAATCTTTAAGGAGGAGGAGAAGGATTAGAACTCAGGTCTTCTAACTTCCATGTTCTGCTTTTTAAAATAACAGCTCCCTTACTGTATTAGAAAGAACCTTCTGACAAACCCTAAATGCATCATATTCTAGACTGAGAGCTTTCTGAAAGTCCTGTGAGGACTACGACGGTTGCCTTCTGCACTAGTTTGTTTTCCAGGACCTAGAACATTGTGAAGCACAGTTACCATTATAAGTTGATATTACAAGGATTACAGAACAACTTTAAAAGTGAGAGAAAGAAATATACGAAACCAAACAGAGAGACTGCATCATTAAGATAACACAAAAGCACCTTATTTTATAAAATTAAGATGGCAACAGATTAAATTTGAATAGAAATGAGCGACTTAGTGGAATTGAACACAGCCAGCTTTACCAAAATGTAGTTGATCATTCACAAGGAGTTTTGAGGATCTTATATGCTTGTCATTTTACTGTATGTTTGACAAACACATTCTGTTAGACTATCAACTATGAATCAATAGAATGTTTCCTATATGATCAGAACCATATCATCTTTATTCTTGTTTTACACTTTAAGTACAGAGTATTTTTGTTAGGAAAAAAAGGTATTATTCTGTTCCTTTGTTTCAAAGTTACATGATCTATTATCAAGGTACATAAACCCTTGGCTTTGGCTTGGTAACATTACATACATATTTCAGTTTATATACCTGCTGATTTGTGACATTTAATCAATTACAATAAATTAGTATCAGTATTTTAGTCATCACTGATGTATTTATGTAAATTTATTCTTCCTACTTCAGAAATATGCAATAATTAACACAATTGAAATTGTATGTTATTGTTAGCACCTTGTGTGGAAGTGCAGAAGTTGTGTATCAAATATGGTCTATGTTAAATAAGGATGGATGTTCCAATATTAAATATATCCACCAAGTGAAAGCAGAATCTCTATCTCATTACTTTTCCTTGTATGCAGGATCCCCTTTGATATTTCACTTAATTTCATTTCTTATGTTAGTAATATGAGTTTTATTTTCTTTGATAAGCCTGAATGAGATATTATAAATTGATGTTTTTTGTAACATCATTTCTGCTTTCTGGATGTTCTTTGTTATAAATGGTATTAGTTTTTAAAATTTATTCCTGTTTTTATCTTTATTAATCCCTTTCTTTTTATTGATTGGACATACTATTTATTTTTCTAAGTTTTTGAGATTGAAGTCAGTTCATTTGATTTCAGCCTTCCATTCTGACATGTTTATTTCTGGTTATAAAATTCTATCTAAATACTGCTTTTGCTGCATCTCACAAGTTTAGTTATGTAACATTTTTATAATTATTAAGTTCAAACTATTTCCTAATTTTTCACTGACTTTTTTAACTCAAGAATTTAGAAGTATATTAATTTTAGGCAGTTTTTATTGTTTTTGAACAGATTTCTGAATTAATTTTTATTGTTTTTGAGCGGATTTCTGAATTAATTCCACTATTTTTAAAGAATATACTCTTTATTATTTCAGTTCTTTGGAGACTTATAAGATTTCTCTAGGGTGGATAATCACTTTCACCACCTATGTTCCATAAGTATTTGAAGGGATTTGTAGTTATTTCATTGGTGGTTACAGTATTACAGATTTGTCAATTAGGTCATCATTCTCATGGAAATGGATCAGACTTTCTATACCTTTTCTATTTTTACCATCAAAACTTCCCCCATGACTTCCTTTTATAGTTCTATATAATTTTTATTTATATCAGTTGAAATTACATTTTTGGGGACATGAAGATTTTAAATTGTACTATCTTTCTTGTGAATTGACTCTTAAGATATGTCTCTTTTTCTCTATAAACACTGCCTGCCTTAAAGTTTGTTTTGTCTGTTGGTTAGTATAGTGACAACTTTTCTAGTCATTAGTGTTTTGTGATCTATCTTCCCCTTTTACATTTATTTTCTATTGTTTTGTGTCCTTATTTGTAAAATGTGTCTTACAAACACTACAGAAGTCTCCATTTCCCCCTAGTCTACAAGTTTTACTTCATGACCGGGTTTGTAGGCAGCATCAAGTCATGGCCACCTCCAACACTTTTGTCTTTTACTTGCTGTATTCCCAGGGTTTCTCCCTCAGAGGTGCTTTGTCTCCTAATCACTACCAGGCTGAGAAATTTTGCTCTGCTTTTCAAAACGATTTTATCTTAACTTGTTAGCTGCTAACCCCACACAGCTTTAGAACTTAGTACAAATCTTGAGGGACAAACTGTCTCTGCTTGAGGTCCATAGTTGTATGATTTTGCCCTAATGATTTGTCTAATTTCTTAAGGACTAGCTGATGTTTACAATCTTGGTCTCCTATTATCTTCTGTGATTCTCTGAGGATAGGATGTGATACTTTTGTAGGTTTTGCTAGATTTTCTACTTATTGTCACTGGTAGTCTTTGTTTGTTATAATGTACTTCATGTACCCAAATAAGACAGGGTATTATTTTTTAAGTGAGAGTCAAACATATTTGCATATTAAGAGCAATCCTGTATAGGAAAACGGATGTCATGGTTGGTAGAGCAGAAAATAGCTGCATCTGTATTCTTCTCGAATAAGTGAGATAGGGGATTCATCTGGCGTCCAACTGGAGCAATTAGCCCTAAGTAGCAGTAGTGAAAGCTTCTTTATAATAACAGGATAATAATTACAGCAATTCTATGGTGGTGGTGTATGTGGTAATGGGAACTTACAAAATTTTTCTGCTCATTATTTCTGTCTGTCAGTAAATAGGAAGTAAGGTTGTAAGTTGATAGTGACTCATTGAAAGGAGTGAAGAGAAGCTGTGAAATAATCCACTAAATGAGTGACAGAGAAGTGTGTTTGTAAGACTCTTAGCTCACTTGGTATAACTAACCATGCATTTAAAGTCAGTTCAATTCCCATGTGTGTATGTTTATTGCTAATCAAGTTAGGTGAATTTGAGCAGGAACAGAGTAAGTGGAGAATATATTATATCAGAATTAGTATTTCACTAGGAGAGTATGATGGAAGCAGAAATGAACAAAAGAGTTGAGTGAATGTGGAATGGGAGTTATTAAATGATTATCTGTGTAATTTAAAGTAACAGGGATGAAATTAGGGAGATGGAGCAATGAGACACAGGGATAAGAAGATAGTATCAATGGAAATTACATCTAGCAGTGTAAAAAAATTCCTGCAGTCAGTGAACTAGGGGAATTGAACTGAAGAGTAAGATGTAATCACTGGAGATTGAATCCTTGAAATTTTGATTATAGAGATGGTGAATTTCTTTGTAATGACAAGTTTTAGAGCTTCACAGGGCTGAGTAATTAAAGTCAATAAGTGGATATGAGGAGAGAAGACCAAATTATTGAGAAGTCAAATTATTAGAAGAGTCATCAACAAATAAAAATGCCACAAGAGAAAGTAGGCCTGGTTCTGAAACCTTAAGGGGTGATAGAAATGGACGATGATTTTGACAAGAGGGTTAGTGGTTCGTATAATTTGATGGCACAAATTTAGGAAATAGTGATGTTAGGCAAGTATTTTTTGATGTCTCTCATTGAAGTATCACGATTTCTTCCATAAAGATCTTTCACATCCATTAATTCATTTAGCAAGCCCTTTCCTGGAAATTAGAAATCCAGCCACTTAACTGTGTCACCAGCTTACTAAAATATTGCTTACATATTTAAATAATCTGGAGGAATTTTCTACCTAAAATATTAAAGGAAACATCACGTTCTTCAGCTCCGACACATCCAATAACTACTTGTTACATGTAAGATTCAATAAAACTGTTTTACTATATCCTAGAAAATGTCTCATTTTCATTTTGGGAAAGGCAGTCACATGCATGTAGTCTTTTGATAACACTGGGCTGCACAAGAATGGTCCTGGGGATGGAGACATTTTCTTAACAAGAGAGAAAGAGCACTCACAGTCTGTGCTGGCCTTACAGCCATGTGTGGGAATGTCTCCCTTTCTGCTGATTTCAGTATGTGTTCCTTTGTTCTACTTAAGCATACATGTCATATGGCACCTCACCAACTCTGCTAGTACATGTACACTATGAAGCCCTTCTCCTGCAACACAAGAGGATAGGTAGGCTATAGAAGGAGCATCTTCTGGCCATGGGAGACTCACAACCACTGTGGAAGCTGATCTGGCCCTGCCTCTCTGCATGTAGGCAAAGCATTGCTTCACCCCATGACTGCAGGTTGTGTCTTTCTTGGATACCCTGAACCATGGAGCGAGTTGGATGTCCTGGGATTGCTGTTCCTGATAGGAGCATTATTAGGCTATTTGCTATTCTCCATAGAACGGACACCCCCACTATCACCAACAGAGGTGGAAACAAGTACGTCACTTGCCCCACAGTTATACACCGAAGATCCGGCTCCTGCCTTCCTCTCCAATTTTTATCTTATACCAATCATCTTCTTCCACACTTCCAATCTCTTTTGAATGGCCAAGCTTCTATCCTTCAGTGGGACATCTATTTATTGTTCATTCTGCCTGGAATTCACTCTCACCAGATCTGCATAAGGCTGCTAAATGCTTGGATTTTTCACATGCCGTCTTTCCAAGGAGGTCTCCTCCAAACACTGAAAAATAGTTAACAGTTGGACAAGTGCAGTGGCTTATGTCAATAATCCCAGCACTCTGGGGGGCTGAGGTAGGCAGATCACAAGGTCAGGAGTTCAAGACCAGCCTGGCCAACATAGTGAAACTCCATCTCTATTAAAAATACAAAATTCAAAAATTAGCTGGGCATTGTGGTGCATGCCTGTAATCCGAGCTACTTGGGAGGCTGAGGCAGTAGAATTACTTGAACCAGGACCCGGGAGATGGAGGTTGCAGTGAGCTGAAGTTGTGCCACTGCACTCTAGCCTGTGCTACAGAGCAAGACTCCATCTCAGAAAAAAAAAAAAGTCACCAGTCATCGTTCTTGGTCCTATGATTGGCTCCATTTTTTTATATAACACTTAATGCTCTATGAAATTCAACACTTAAAATTGTATGGAATTATATTGTTTATCACTTGTTTATTGTCTCACATACAAATGATTTTTTTCAGCAGAGCAGACCTTTATTTTGTTCACCACTTCATCTTTAGTTACCAGTAGTTCACAGAACATAGGAAGTGTGTAGAAACATTGTGAAAGAAAAGGGCAAGAAAAGAAAGGAAGAAGGGAGCAGGAGACGAAGGAATTTTGAAAATGTCTGCTTACTGCCTCTGAACTTCAATACAAACTGCACTTTGACTGTGCAGGTCCAGTTTTATATGGATTTTTTCAACTTATGCCACCCCTGAGACAGCAAAACATCTCTTCTTCCTCCTCCTCAGTCAGCTCAGTGTGAAGACGATGAGATGAAGACATTTATGACAATCTATTTTCATTTAAATATATTTTATTTTCCTGATCATTTTCTTAATATCATATTTTCTCTAGCTTACTTTATTATAAGAATACAGTATGAAATCAATTTAACATGCAAAATATGTGCAAACTGACTGCTGATGTTATCGGTAAGGCTTCTGGTCAACTTCTAGTAGTTAAGTGTCTGGTGAGTCAAAAGTTGTATGTCGATTTTTTACTCAGTAGGGAATTGACACCCTCAAACACCATGTTGTTCAAGGGTCAATTGTTCTGTTTAATAGATTTAGGTAATAATTTCTTTCTCTCGGAATGTCTAGATACTACATGATTATGCATAACACTGAAAGATGCTATGGAAAAATCATGCAATTTTGACTTTTTCCTTTTGTGTAGGACTTGTTTTATTTCTGATTGGTTACTTGTGGAATTCTTTGTTTATCCCTGCGTATCACTAATAAGCCAGATGTACCTTAATATCAAATTTTACATAGTGTCCTATATATATTGTTCTTCCAATTTATCTTTCAGTCTGCAGAGAAAGCTCTTAATTTAAATAGTGTTGCCTCTAATATATAGACAATAGTTTTTGTTCCATTTGTTAGATTCCGTAGTTTAGAAATAAATATTTGCTTTTATGGCAGATATATTCTTTCTGCTGTTCATACCTAACAGCTTCTCTGTAATTATGTGAATTACATGTCTATTGCCTCTCTCTATCCCAAGCATTTTTATCATGCTTATATTCACTTTTCAGCTGTGCTCAAAACCCTTCTATTCAAACTCATTTTAAGTTACTTGATATTCAATGATGTGTATTGTGGTCTCATAGTTTCTTACCTCAGAAATTTATTTTTCTGTATTAAACTCTGGTTTTATCAGCTTGCTTCCTCACCTCTTAAATGTAAATTTGTATTTTTTTTAATTTTAATTTCCGTGGGTACCTACTACAATTATTTATGGGATACATAAAGTGTTTTGATACAGGCATGCAATGTGTAATAATCACATCATGGAAAATGAGGTATCCATCCCCTCAAGCATTTATTCTTGTGTTACAAACGTTCTATTATACTCTTTTAGTTATTTTTAAATGTAGAATTAAATGACTATTGACTAGTCATTCTGTTATGCTATCAAATGGTAGATCTTACTCATTTTTCTATTTTTTGTACCCACTACCCATCTCTAACTCCCTTCCCACCCTCACTACTCTTCACAGCCTCTGGTAACCATCCTTCTACCCTCTATGTCCATAAGTTCAATTGTTTTGATTTTTAGATACCACCAATAAATGAGAACATGCAATGTTTGTCTTTCCATAGCTGGCTTAACTCAACCTAATAATGTCTAGTTCCATCCGCATTGCTGCAAATGACAGGACCTCATTTTTTTTTAATGGCTGAATAGTACTTTATTGTGTATATGTACCACATTTTCTTTACCCATTCATGTGTTGGTAACACGATTGTTTCCAAATCCTGGCTATTGTGAACAGTCCTGTGACAAACATGGGAGTTTCTGATATCCTTGTGATATCCTACTGACTTCCTTTCTTTTCAGTACATTCCCAGCAGTGGACTTACTGGATCATATGATAGGTCTACTTTAATTTGCTGAGGAACATCCAAAGTGTTCTCCATAGTCCTTGTACTAATTTCCATTCCAACCAACAGTTTACAAGGGTTCCCTTTTTTCCACATGCTCGCCAGCATTTATTATTGCTTGTCTTTCAGATGAAAGCCATTTTAACTGAGGAAAGATTATATCTTTATTAATGCCTTTTCTAAGGACATATCTTTGCAGGGAATGAGATGCCTTCACCACAAAATTTTGTTCTTCTGGACAGGTGTATGAAATGTTTTGTGTACTCTGCTCTCCTCCATTATTTTTTGGTATTGTGTTTTGCTACTATTTATTATCATACCCATGCTAGCTGCTCCTGTGCATTATTTCTTTCTGGAACTTCTTTAAAACATACTGAGTTGTGCGTGTGTGTGTGTATTTAATATCTTTTAACTTTTTTTCACACTTGCTTCCTCTGTATCTCCCATTGTTCTATCTTCAGGAACATCTCCCACCTAGTTTGCTTTGTCTTAATACTAGCTTATTTATTTAGCCCATCTTAACATGTAATTTAATTTCAAAACTTAGGTTTTATATTTCTAAATTTTCTATATTTTACCACTAATTTCTGCACAATCATGGCACTAAAATGTGTTCTTGTTAGATAATAAATCTGATTTACCCCTTGCCTCTACTAGGGTATTAAATATACTTGCTTTACTGTCCACTATTATCTCTATTTGTTCCATGAGGGTTTCTCCCAATTGCAGAATCTATTGGCTCTCATCATATTGGCCTTTGTCAGACATTTGGTGATCCCTGCTTGTGCATCCAAGGGGAAGTTCTCCCACATGTCTTTGGGTTATGATGGTTACTTAGCTGGTTCCCTATCACAGCTCCTCCATGCCTGAGGTGAGCCCTGTTACAGTAATCTCTGGTTATAGCATTGCCTCATTGTCTGCTTTTCTTTCAAAGAGAAATCATTCTTTAAATGTATTTAGCTTTATTGTCACAGATTATATTTTTACTCACCTTTAATGTTAATATTTTGCTTTCAAGAACCTCCAAGATGGCTGAATAGATACAACTCTGGCATACAACACCCAGCGAGAGAGATGCAGAAATCCAGAGATATCCTAGCTTCATCTGAGGTACAAGGTGCATTTCAATGGGTCTGGTCTAACAGTAAGCATAGCCCTGGCAGGGCAGACCAAGGCGGGGAGGGGTGCTGCTTCACCCAGAAAGTGCATCTGACCAGCAAGTCGGAGGCCGCCCCTCTGGCACTCCGGTCTAGATACAGTGTTTCCCCCAAAGCCTCAGCAATACATACAACAGGGGATCTTTGCCAGTCAAGCACTGGGAATTACAAGTGCAGAGTTGAATAATATTCCAAGACAGTGTCTCAGATTGGCTCACAGACCTAAACAGACGCATAAGCCCAAAAGCCAACCAGGAGAGCCTGCAGACCCAGCTATCACCCCCTACCCCTGACCAGAGAGAGAGGAAGCTGTTAGCAGGAGGACTGATGGAGCAGCCTGGCAGGCCCCTACCCCATGACTGGAGAGAGAGGAAGCTCAAAGGGGGAGACAGCCGGGTGTGGCTGGGTAGGTCCCTACCCTCCCCTACAAACCCCAGAGGGCTGAAACTGACTCTAGTAGGCTGTGCAACCAGTGCCATAGTCTGAGCTGAACCCTGAATGATCCAGCCCAGTGGAGGAAGGGCACAACCCACCATTAAGGGGTGGGACTGGGGTACACATTTTAACAAAAAACACAGGAAGCCTACGTAGCAATGGGACTGTATTCTTGACCACCCAGTAGCATCACCAGGTCAGCAGAAGAGACAGGCCTAATCTCCCAGTGTAAATAAAAAAGACACAGGAAGCCTCCCTAGTAACCTGAAGGAGTTACTAGAAACTCAGTAGCACCTTGACAGGAAGACAAGTGACCTCATCAAGCAGCTCCCTGAGACCACAGCCAGGTAAGTCCATGAAGATGAGACAAAACCAGCACAAAAAAGTTGAAACTATCAAAGATCAGAACACTTCTTCTCCTTCAAGGGATCACAACTCCTCAACAACATGGGAACACAACACGACTGAGAAAGAGTGTGACAAACTGACAGAAACAGGCTTCAGCAGGTGGATAATAACAAACTTTTCTGAGCTAAAGGAACACATTCTAACTTAATGCAAACAAACCAAAAACCTTGAAAAAAGGTTAGATAAAATGCTAACTAGAATAACCAGCTTAGAGAAGAACATAAATGACTTGACGGAGTTGAAAAACACAGCAAGAGAGCTACGTGAAGCAAACACAAGTTGTAATAGCCAAATCAATCAAGCAGAAGAAATGGTATCAGAAATTGAAGATCAACTCAATGAAATAAAAAGAGAAGGCAAGACAAGAGAAAAAAGAGTGAAAAGAAATGAACAGAGTCTCCAAGAAATAGATATGGGATTATGTGAAAAGACCTAATCTGTGCTTGATTTGTGTACCTGAATATGATGGGAATAATCAATCCAAGCTGTAAAACACGCTCCAGGATATTATCCAGGAGAATTTCCCAAGCCTAGCAAGGCAGTCCAACATCCAAATTCAAGAAATACAGAGAACTCCACAAAGATATTCCTCAAGAAGAGCAACCCCAAGGCACATAATCATCAAACTCACCAGGGTTGAAATGAAGGAAAAAATGCTAAGGGCAGCCAGAGAGAAAGATCAAGTCAACCACAGAGGGAAGCCAATGACAGCAGATCTCTCAGCCAAAACCCTACAAGCCAGAAGAGTGGGGGCCAATATTCAACATCCTTAAAGAAAAGAACTTTCAACCCAGAATCTCATATCCAGTCAAACTAAGCTTCGTAAGTGAAGGAGAAATAAAATCCTTTCTGGACAAGCAATTACTGAGAGATTTCATCACCACCAGACCTGCCTTACAAGAGCTCCTGATAGAAACACTAAGCATGGAAAGGAACAAGTACCAGTCACTGCAAAAGCAGACCTGTTGGCAAAGACCAAAAATGTAATGAAGAAAATGAGTCAACTAACGGGAAAGAAAACCAGCCAGTAACAAAACGGCAGGTTCAAATTCACAAATAACAATATTAACATTGAATGTAAATGGCCTAAACGCCCCAGTCAAAAGACACAGAATGACAAACTGGATAAAAAGTCAAAACCCCAGTGTGCTGTATTCATGAAACCCATCTCATATACAAAGACATACATAGACTCAAAATAAAGGGATGGAAGAAGATTTACCAAGCAAATGGAAAACAAAAAAAAGCAGGGGTTGCAATCCTAATCTCTGATAAAATGGACTTCAAACCAACAAAGATCAAAAGAGACAAATAGGGACACTACATAATAGTAAAAGGATCAATCCAACAAGAAGAGCTAACTATCCTAAATATATATGCACCCAAAACAGGAGCACCGAAATATATAAAGCAAGTTCTTAATGACCTAAAACAAAATTTAGACTCCCACACAATAATAATGGGAGACTTCAACACTCCACTGTCAATATTAGATCAACAAAACAGAAAATTAACACTGACATTCAGGACTTGAATGCAGAGCTGGACCAAGCAGACCTAGTAGACATATACAGAATGCTCCACCCCAAATTTACAGAATATACATTTTTCTCAGCACCACATTGCACTTACTCTAAAATTGACCGTATCTTTGGAAGCAAATCACTCCTCAGCAAATGCAAAAGAACAGAAAGCATAGCAAACAGTCTGTCAGACCACAGCACAATCAGACTAGAACTCAGGATTAAGAAACACACTCAAACCTGCACAACCACTTGGAAACTGAACAACTTGCTTCTGAGTGTCGACTGGATAAACAACGAAATGAAGGCAGAAATAAAGATGTTCTTCAAAACCAATCAGAATGAAGACACAACTTACCAGAATCTCTGGGACACCTTTAAAGCAGTGTCAAGAGGGAAATTTATAGCAATAAATGCCCACATGAGAAACAAGGAAAGATCTAAAATTGACACACTATCATCAAAATTGAAAGAGCTACAGGAGAAATACCTAAAAAACTCAACAGCCAGCAGAAGACAAGAAATAACTAAGAGTGGAGCTGAACTAAAGGAGACAGACACAAAAAACCGTTCAAAAAATAAATAAATTCAGGAGCTGTTTTTTTTTTTTTTTTGAAAAGATCAACAAACTAGACCACTAGCCAGACTAATAAAAAAGAAAAGAGAGAAGAATCAAATAGATGCAATAAAAAAAAAATAAAGGGGACATCACCATTGATCC
>PVKP010004146.1:0-80205 GCA_004027715.1 Plecturocebus donacophilus | reverse complement strand
GGGCTGAAGTTGAGGCAGCAATCAATAGCCTACCAATCAAAAAAAAGTCCAGGTACAGACAGGTTCACAGCCGAATTCTACCAGACATACAAAGAGGAGCTGGTTCCATTCCTTCTGAAACTGTATCAAACAATACAAAAGGAGGGAATCCTCCCTAACTCACTTTATGAGACCAACATCATCCTGATACCAAAACCTGGCAGAGACTCAACAAAAAAGAAAACTTCAGGCCAATATCCCTGATGAACATAGAAACAAAAATCTTCAATAAAATAAAGTTGCAACAGCACATCAAAAAGCTTATCCATCACGATTAAGTAGGCTTCATCCTGGAGACGCAAGCCTGGTTCAACATACACAAGTCTACAAATATAATCCATCACATAAATGGAACCACACAGAAACCACATGATTATCTCAATAGATGCAGAGAAGGCCTACAACAAAATTCAACAGCGCTTTATGCTAAAACTCTCAATAAACTAGGTATCGAAGGAACATATCATAAAATAATAAAAGCTATTGATGACAAACCTACAGCCAATATCATACTGAATGGGCAAAAGCTGGAAGGATTCCCTTTGAAATCAGGCACTAGACAAGGATGCCCTCTCTCACCACTCCTATTCAGTACAGTATTGGAAGTTCTAGCGAGAGCAATCAGGCAAGAAAAAGAAATAAAGGGTATTCAATTAGGAAAGGAGGAAGTCAAACTGTCTCTATTTGCAGATGACATGATTGAATATCTACAAGACCCCATCGTCTCAGCCCAAAGTCTTCTCAAACTGATAAGCAACTTCAGCAAAGTCTCAGGATACAAAATCAATGTGCAGAAATCACAAGCATTCTTATATACCAATAACAGACAAACAGCCAAATCAAGAGCGAACTCCCATTCACAATTGCTACAAAGAGAATAAAATACCTAGGAATCCAAGTAACAAAGGATGTAAAGGACCTTTTCAAGGAGAACTACGAACCACTGCTCAATGAAATATGAGAGGACACAAACATATGGAAAAATACTCCATGCTCATGGTTAGGAGGAATTAATATCATGAAAATGGCCATACTGCCGAAAGTAATCTACAGATTCAATGCTATCCCCATCAAGCTACCAATGACCTTCTTCACAGAACTAGAAAAAAACCATTTTAAACTTCATATGGAATCACAAGAGGGCCCACATAGCCAAGACAATCCTAAACCAAAAGAACAAAGCCGGAGGCATCACACTGCCAGACTTCAAACTATACTACAAGGCTACAGTAATCCAAACAGCACAGTACTTGTACCAAAACAGACATAGACCAATGGAACAGAATAGAGGCCCCAGAAGCAATACCACACATCTACAACCATCTGATCTTTGACAAACCTGACAAAAACAAGCAATGGGGAAAGGACTCCATGTTTAATAAACGGTGTTGGGAAAACCGGCCAGGAAGGTGCAGAAAGCAGAAACTGGACCCCTACCTGTCACCTTACACTAAAATTAACTCCAGATGGATTAAAGATTTAAACATAAAACCTAACACCATAAAAACACTAGAAGAAAACATAGGCAGAACCATCCAGGACACAGGCATAGACAAGGACTTCATGAATAAAACACAAGAAGCAATGGCAATAAAAGCCAAGATAGACAAGTTGAATCTAATTAAAATTCAGAGCTTCTGTACAGCAAAATAAACCATCATTAGAACAAACTGGCAACCAACAGAATGGGAAAAAATTTTTGCAATCTACCCATATGACGAAGGGCTAATATCCAGAATCTACAAAGAACTAAAACATATACAAGAAAAAAAAAACCCATTCAAAAGTGGACGAAGGATATGAACAGACACTTTTCAAAAGAAGACATATATGAGGCCAATGAACATAAGAAAAAATGAACATCACCGGTCATTAGAGAAATGCAAATCAAAACCACATTGAGATACCATCTCACTCCAGTTAGAATGGCGATCATTAAAAAATCTGGAGACAACAGATGCTGGAGAGGATGTGGAGAAATAGGAACACTCTTACACAGTTGGTGAGAGTGTGAATTAGTACAATCATTGTGGAAGACAATGTGGCGATTACTCAAGCATCTAGAAATAGAAATTCCATTTGACCCAGCAATCCCATTACTGGGTATATATCCAAAGGATTATAAACTGTTCTACTATGAAGACACATGCACATGTATGTTCATTGCAGCCCTGTGTACAACAGCAAAGACCTGGAACCAACCCAAATGCCCATCAATGACAGACTGGACAAAGAAAATGTGGCACATATACACCATGGAATACTACATAGCCATTAAAAAAAACAATGAGATCATGTCCTTTGTAGGGACATAGATGAATCTGGAAACCATCATTCTCAGCAAACTGACACAAGAAAAGAAAGCCAAACACCACATGTTCTCACTCATAGGTGGTGTTTTACAATGAAAACATGTGGACTTAGGGAGAGGAGCATCACACACTAGGGCAGTGGCAGAGTTGGGGTAGAGGAGAGACAGCAGGGGGTGGGGAGGGTGGGAAGGGATAACATGGGGAGAAATGCCAGATATAGTATGCACCTAAAGTAAAATTAAAAAAATAAAAAGGGAAAGTATATATATTGCTTTCTCTTTTTTGCTTCTATTTGGGGTCTTATTTTTGATGTAGACTTCAATGTCCTGAATAATTTGATTTTATCATATTAAGTACTTTTGGCATGTACACACAAACATACAAAGGATGGGAGGATATTTATTAATTTTCTTATTTCTTGTCTAACAACTTCCATATACATGTTCATAGATTCTAAAGACTGGATGACTATTTTTTAAACGAGAATATTTGGTTTAAATATCAATTTTTAACATTTATGTTCAACTTTTGTAGCTTGACTAACAATAATAACATAGCTATCTATATTGTTGCTATTTGGTTTGAGTGCTCAGAACCAGGTATTCTAGAGTAAAAGTTTTGTTTTCTTAGATCCTTAATTTTGTCCAACATTTCAGTTTGCTGATCATCAAATTTAAGTACTTTAAAATAAGAATATGCATATTTTTAAGCTCCTATGTAAACAAAATTGTTTTCCTACTACCTTTATACAAGAAAGATGGCATTTTTTCTTTTAAAACTTTTCATATATTTCTCCATTGTCTTGTGATAGGGCTCTTAAGAAGTCTGCAGCCAGCTCAATTTTTGTCTACTTTGTAGATTATTTTTTCTTTCCTGCAAGGATACTTATAGATTGTGTCCTAACCTTTCTTCCTGGGCTTTCTTTGCCTGAGGAAAGTTTTACAGTTTTCAATGTTTGACTATTGTTTCTGTCACATTTTTTAATGTATTCCTCAAAATTATAATTACTCTTATATTTCTGACACAATTACTTAAAAATAATTCATCACATTATTTACATTTGTTTACAATGTGCATTTTTGGAAAATTTATCAAAAAACATTAATTATCAACTTAGTTGTCTAAGACACTAAGCAGATTTCTGCATATAAAGGAGACTAAAAATCAGAATTTTTAACACTAATGGACTAGAAGATTATACTTAGGCACAAAGTTCAAATGATCTGCTTAAATAAAAGAATGGCAAAATAAATGATTATTGACAGATTCCATACTGAGTAAGATTTATGAAAAACACTGAAAAGTAAATCGTGGAATAAATGTGTGTCTGTTTATCTGAATATCAATTCATAAAGATGCTATGTTACTTTTTAAAGTAAGCAAAATAATTCATTGAACATTGAAAAGTATATTGAACTCATACAGTAATGCTGTGACTATGATATTTACGAGTCCATTCCATCTTAGAATACACTGTTCACTGTTGTCCTGCATATTCCATGGATGAAATTGCAAACATGAAACAAGTTCCAACATTGTACTGAATGTGCAAAAGCTGGAGGCACTCCCCTTGAAAACTTGCACCAGACAATGATGCCCTCTCTCACTACTCCTATTCAACATAGTATTAGAAGTCATAGACAGAGCAATTGGGCAAGAGAAAGAAATGAAGGCCATCCAAATAGAAAGAAAAGAAGTCATAGTATCTCTTCAGACAACATGATTCTTCATCTAGAAAACCTCATCATTTCAGCCCAAAAGCTCCTTCAGCTGATAAACAACTTCAGCAAAGTCTCAGGACACAAAATCAGTGACATGGAATCAAGGATATAACGGATAAAGAAAATAAAATACATATACATCATGGAATACTATGTAGCCATAATCAAGAATGCAAGATTAAGTCTTTTGTGGGAACATGGATGGAGCTCAATGCTATTACTCCTAGCAAACTAATGCAGGAACAAAAAACCAAATACATGTTCTCAGTTATAAGGGGCAACTAAATGATTAGAACTTAGGAACACAAAGAAGGAAACAACAGATAGTGAAGTCTACTTGAGGGTGAAGGGTGGGAGGAGGGAGAGGAGCAGAAAAGCTAACTATTGTGTACTGGGCTTAATACATCAGTGATAAAACAAACTGTACAAGAAACCCCATGACACAAGCTTACGTATGTAATAAACCTTCAAAAGTACCCTTGAACCTAAATTGAAAAAATTTTTAAAAGAAGTTCACAGAAAAAATACAGGGTATGAAACAAAAATAAAAGGAAAGGAATAAAGTAAATGCATAATTCAGATAACTAATTAAAAGTAATATTTTTGATAAAATTTCAGAACACTAAAGTTAAGAAAAGTATTAAAAGTTGATTCAATTAACTTACCTGTCAACATGAGAGAGGGAAGGAGGGTCTACATCATCACAAGAACTTGTAATTTAAGCTCTTGAAGTTCAATTACGCTTAAATTGATTGGGCTCATGCAGGCTGAAAATTAAAAGACTATAATACAATGGGGACCATCATTTAGAGTAGTGTAAAGGAAGAGCATATATATAGACTGAAACAATCTTATGAATGACTTTGAATTTAAGATGAAAAAGTTTGACTTAATTTTATACGCACTGAGGTCTGCACAGATTTTGGAGGAGGAATGTGATTCAAATACAGTTGTATATTTATAAAATTAATCTGACTGTTTCTGATTTTGAGGAGAGGTAGGGAAAGCAGACAGAAATCCATTTCAATAACCCAAACAGACATTTTCACTAACTAGATTGGAATGGAAAATCTTGTAATATTTTAGGAGATGTTGTAAAGTTAATTTAGCTGAACCTCAGAACAGAAGAAAATCAATACCAAGCAGACACTGTATATTAGTTAGCAGTACACAGTTATGAGTGACCAGAGTTTCTCTTGTGTGCTTTAACACAAATGTGACAGGGAAAATAATAAGTGGCAACAGGATTAAATCTTTGTACTCTCTTTGAAACTATTATATCAAGGGTGTTGATTCCTAAGTCCAAATATATTTATTTTTTCCTAAACAGTGTTAAGAATGTAGGAAGACAAATGCACTTACAGCAAAGACAAATGCAAAGTGCTTTTTAATGTCATGATATCCTCAGGCTTCCATATTCTGTCCTAAGTAGCAGTTCCTTGGGACTACCTCCATGTCCCCATTTACACAGACGCACACACACATTTCTTCACATTCTAAAAAATGTATTAGATGAGGATGATGGTATCATTTATAGGAGTTAGCCTTTTTTAGTAGAACTAACCCCATATACACATTCTCTCATTCAGTGAACACAAGTCACCATGGAGGTGAAGCAATATATAGTTATATGGTGTTCCAAGAAGATTAATATGGGAAGTAAAAACAAAAATAGAAACCAGATTCTTTTGCTATTGTGCAATAAACACAACTCTTAAGTTTTTTTCATAGCTTGTATAAATTCCTATTAATAGTGCATAGCCAGCAAAAACATAGCTGAAAGCACATCTCAAAATTATCCTATGAAATTTGGGTGTACACTGTGATGTTACTCAGATGCCCTAGCAAATAAGAACTCACTGTGGCAGTTATTGAGAAGACAGTGAGCAGACGTTTGTCAGCCATTAGCTCCTTCACAGATTGCCTTAGGTAAGGAAGGTTATCTCCCGAAGACTGTGCCTCTTCTCAGAGTCCCTCATGCCCAATGATTGATCTTTGAGAGATTATAATGGCCTAGAGATTTTGTCCCAACTAAACACAATTCTGATGGGTCATTCTACCTCCAAAACTTGCCATGGGGTTAACCAAGATTGTCTTGGGTCCACATCACAGTTAAGTAGCTTTCTCTGCCCAATACCACTGCCTCTTCCATCTTCTTGGAATGCTGATTCCAAGGGAACTCCCCAGTAAACACACACTGCATAGTAAATGCCATTAAAGGGTGAGCTTCCCACAATCCCAAACTGCAGTATTATCTTTCCTTAGAAGACTAGGGAGGCTGAGGCAGGAGAACTGTTTGAACCCAGGCAGCATATCACACCACTGCATTCCAGCCTGGGTGACAGACTAATCCCCCAACTCTAAATAAATATTTTAAAAAGACTCAGAAGACGTTAAAATAGATCTTCCTCATTTATTTCTCAATATAAGTTGCGTGCTAAGTTTACTGCAATAAAAATGTCAAGTTGCTATTCTGAAATACCCAATAAGGAAGTGCTAATACTTAGACAATGCAATCCTTTGCTAGTACTTACAAAGTAGCAATGGAACAGCTTCCCCAGTGCTATGCTTCTCTGGAAAGGAGAGGATAAAGGCAATTTTTCCACAAACAGGGTTTGACAGATCAAATGTGCTTTTTTGCTTTATTGGAATCTCCAATCATCCACAAACATAGGTGAGTAAGACTGCAGACAGCCAAAATGGAAGAAAAACACTGGTTTATAAAAGTATTTGAAAATTACATAATATGTACAACAGCAATTTATGTTCAGCAAAATTCTTAGGCAAATGTAATTTATTTACCTTCCTTTAAACAGGGACTTACATAAAGCAACTATTAGAATTTGATTCTAATAAATCATTATTATATGATTCTGTCACACTTTGCCTCAAACCATGCCTATGAAGCAAAGTTGGTCCAATAAATCTTTTGCCATTATCAGACAAAATTCCAGTATTTCACAAACAGCAGAAATGCCATTTCAATGGAACGTGATAATACTTTGTGTCATAAAAAAAGTAAAATGTATAAGCTTTTAAGGGGAAATCCTGGAATTTTTTCCAAATTAAAGTAAAAAACGCTTATGTGCTCAATTGTGTTCTCCCCTAAAAAAATGTATTGTTCATATTCAAATGCACAGTCCTTCAGAATGTGAATTTATAGGGAGATAGGGTGTTCACAGAGATAAGTTAAAATGAAGTCGTCATGGTGGGTCGTAATCCAGTAAGACTGATGTCCTTACAAAGAAAGAGGGGAAACGTGGGCACAGAGACAGACATGCATGGGGAGAGCACAGTGTGAAAAGACAAAGAAGGACAATCACTGCAAGCTGGAGTGATGCTGCCACAAGCTAAGGAACCCCTAGGGCTGGCAGCAGCTGAAGAATGCAAGAAAGAATCCATACCCTACAGGTTCCAGAGAGAGGAGAGCCTGCAACACCTTAATTTCAGATTTCTAGCATCCAGAACAGTTGTTCTAAGCCACTCTGTTTCTTTGTTATGGCACCCCCAGGAAACTAATACATAACTCCCAATTTTTAAAAATTCATTTTGATGTTTTCTTATATTTTAAGATTCTCTTGACCATATATTCAGTTACGTGATTTGACACTATATTATACTCACACTCCCACACATATTTGTATCTACTTGTGAGAGTCCGTTTGTACAGGATTGGTTTCAAAAGCCATACTTGCTTATAATATTCTACATTTTTACTCTTACAAAAAAAATACATTATGCTAAGCGGAAGCATCAAACTTTGCATAATAAAACGTCCTCGAAGGAAATTTGGTACAACATCACTTTGAGTAACTGCAATTTCAGCCTGGGTTTAGGAAGCTGAATTTGAATAAAGAAACTGAGAATGTGTCCCAGTTCTAAGCAACAATGACTTGTCATTTACTACAATTGGGTAATTCAATAAGCATAATATTAATAAAATGCATTTATTTCACCCACTCTGTCTTCTTTTTAGCTACACTGATATCATAAGTTTCTAACTGGGAAAGTTAATGGCCCCAATTATTAGATTAAGCAATTTTGGAGGAAGAAATCATAGTGATGCTTTTATAAAGAATTAAGAAATTTTTTAAAGTCTTTCTCAGTTTCGGCCAGGCATGGCGGTTCACGCCTGTAATCCCAAAACTTTGAAAGACCAAGTTGGGCAGATCACGAGGTCAGGAGTTCGAGACCATCCTGGTCAACGTGGTGAAACCTCATCTCCACTAAAAATATAAAAATTAGCCAGGCATGGTGGCACACACTTGTAATCCCAGCTACTTGGAAGGCTGAGGCACAAAAATTGCTTGAACCTTGGAAATGAAGGTTGCAGTGAGCCAAGTCATGCCACTGCACTCCAGCCTGGGCAATAAGAGTGAAACTCCATTTAAAAAAAGAAGTCATTCTCAGTTTCTAAAAATAATGACTAAGTTTAAAATACATTTTCAAGTATAGTTTAGATCCTCAGTAAGATACTGGATGTCACAGTGTTGGCTGCTTCAAGATGATCTCAAGTCCTCCTAGAGACAGAACATAAACAACTTGATAAAGCTGAAAAACACAGCATGACAACTTCCTGAAGCATACACAAGTTTCACTGGCTGATTTGATCAAGCAGAAGAAAGGATATCAGAGATTGAAGATCAACTCAATGAAATAAAGTGAGAAAGCAAAATCAGAGAAAAAAGAGTGAAAAGAAATAAACAAAGCCTCCAAGAAATATGGAATTATGTGAAAGACCAAATCTATGTTTGATCAGTGTACCTGAATGTAATGGAGAGAATGAATCCAAGGTGGAAAACACTCTTCAGGATATTATCCAGGAGAACTTCCCCAATGTAGCAACATTCAAATTCAGGAAATACAGAGAACACCACAGAGATATTAGTCAACAAGAGCAACACCAAGGCACATAATCGTCAGATTCACCAAGATAGAAATGAAGGGAAAAATATTAAGGGCAGCCAGAAATAAAGATTGGGTGACCCACAAAGGGAAGCCCATCAGACTCACAGCAGATCTCTCGGCAGAAACCCTACAAGCCAGAAGAGAGTGGGGCCAATATTCAACATCCTTAAAGAAAAGAATTTTCAACCCAGAATTTCATATCCAAACTAAGCTTCATACGTGAAGGAGAAATAAAATCCTTCATGGACAAGCAACTGCTGAGAGATTTCATCACTATTAGGCCTGCCTTAAAAGAGCTCCTGAAGGAAGCACTAAACGTGGACAGGAACAACCAGTACCAGCCACTCCAAAAACAAACCAAATTGTGAAGACCATTGACACTATGAAGAAACTGCATCAACTAACAGGCAAAACAACCAGCTAGCATCAAAATGTCAGGATAAAATTCACACATAACAATATTAATCTTAAATGTAAATGGGCTAAATGATCTAATCAAAAGACACAGACTGGCAGATTAGATAAAGAGTTCAAACCCACTGGTGTGCTGTATTCAGGAGACTCATCTCAAGTGCAAAGACACATATAGGCTCAAACTAAAGGAATGAAGGAAGATTTACCAAGCAAATTGAGAGCAAAAAAACCAAAGGTTGCAATCGTAGCCTCTGATAAAATAGACTTAAAACCAACAAAGATCAAAAGAGACAAAGGCTATTACATAATGGTAAAGGGATGAATACAAGAAGAGCTAACTATCCTAAATATACATGCACCCAATACAGGAGCACCCAGATACATAAAGCAAGTTCTCAATGACAAACAAAGAGACTTAGATTCCAACACAGTTATAGTGGGAGATTTTAACACTCCACTGTCAATATCTGACAAATCAATGGACAGAAAATTAACAAGGATATCCAGGACTTGAATGCAAAGCTGGACCAAGCAGACCTAATAAACATTTACAGAACTCTCCACCCTAAATCCACAGATTATACATTCTTCTCATCACCACATTGCACTAACTCTAAAACTGATCATATAATTGGAAGTACAACACTCCTTAGCAAATACAAAAGAACGGAAATCATAACAGTCTCTAAGACCACAGTGCAATCAAATTAGAACTCAAGATTAAGAAACTCACTCAAAACTGCACAATTACATGGAAACTGAACAACCTGCTCCTGAACAATTACTGAATAAATAATGAAATAAAGGCAGAAATAAAGATATTCTTTGAAACCAATTAAGAATGAAGACACAATGTACTAGAATCTCTGAAACACATTTAAAGCAGTGTCTAGAGGGAAATTTATAGCACTAAATGCCCACATGAGAAGTGAGGAAAGATCTAAAACTGACACCTTAATGTCATGATTAAAAGGGAGGAAGGTCAAACAAATTCAAAAACTAGCAGAAGAAAGAATGAATATCAGAACTGAACTGAAGTAGATAGAGACACAAAAAAACTTCAGAAAAAAATCAACAAATCCAGGAGCTTGTTTTTTGAAAAGATCAACAAAACAGACTGCTAGCCAGACTCATATAAAAGAGAAGAATTGAATAGATGCAATAAAAAATGATAAAGGGGATATCATCACTGATTCCACAGAAATACAAACTACCATCAGAGATTACTACAAACAACTCTCTGCACACAAACCAGTAAATCTGGAAGAAATGGATAAATTCCTGGACACTTGCACTCTCCCAAGACTAAACCAGGAAGTTGAATCCCTGAATAGACCAGTAACAACGTCTGAAGTTGAGGCAGCAATTAAGAATGTACCAACCAAAAAAAGTCCAGAACCAGATGGGTTCACAGCTGAATTCTACCAGAGATATAAGAGGAACTGGTACCATTCCTTCTGAACCTATTCCAAACAATACAAAAAGAGGAAACTCTCCCAAACTCATTTTATGAGACCAACATCATCCTGATACTAAAACCTGGCAGAGACACAATTAAAAAAAAAATTCAGGCCAATATCCATGATGAACATTGATGTGAAAATTTTCAACAAAATGCTGGCAAACTGAATCCGATAGCCCATCAAAAAGCCTATCCATCATGATCAAGTCGGTTTCATCGCTGGGATGCAAGGCTGGTACAACATATGCAAATTTATAAATTTAATCCATAACATAAACGGAACCAAAGACAAAAACCACATGATCATCTCAAAAGATGAAGAGAAGGCCTTCAACAAAATTCTACAGCCCATTATGCTAAAAACTCTCAATGAACTATCAGTGTAATGTATCTCAAAATATTAAAAGCTATTTATGACAACCCACAGCCAATATCATACTGAATGGGCAAAAGCTGGAAACATTCCCTTTTAAAACTGGCACAAGACAAGGATGCCCTCTCTCACCACTCCTATTCAACATAGTTTTGGAAGTTCTGGCCAGGGCAATCAGGCAAGAAAAAGAAATAAAGTACATTCAATTAAGAAAAGAGGAAGTCAAGTTGTCTCTATTTGCAGACAACATGGTTGTACATGTATAAGACTCCATCGTCTCAGCCCCAAATCTGCTTAAGATGGTAAGTAACTTCAGCAAAGTCTCAGGACACAAAATCAATGTGCAGAAATCACAACCATTCCTATATACCAATAACAGACTAACAGAGAGCCAAATCATGAGTGAACTCCCATTCACAATTGCTAAAAAGAGAATAAAACACCTAGGAATACAACTAAAAAAGGATGTGAAGGACCTCTTCAAGGAGAACTACAAACCACTGCTCAAGGAAATAAGAGAGGACACAAACAGATGGAAAAACATTCCATGTTAATGGTTAGCAAGAATCAATATCATGAAAATGGCCATACTGCCAAAAGTAATTTATATATTCAATGCTATCCCCATCAAACTACCACTGACTTTCTTCTCACAATTGGAAAACAAACACCTTAAACTCATATGGAACCAAAAGAGAGCCTGCATAGCCAAGACAATCCTAGCAAAAAGAACAAAACTGGAGGCATCACACTACCTCACTTCAAACTATACTACAAGGCTACAGTAATCAAAACAGCATGATACTGGTATCAAAACAGAGACATAGATCAATGGAACAGAAGAGAGGCCTCAGAAGTAACACCACACATCTACAACCACCTAATCTTTGACAAATCAGCCAAAAAAAAAGCAATGGGAAGGATTCCCTATTTAATAAATGGTGTTGGGAAAACAGACTAGCCATGTGCAGAAAGCTGAAACTGGATCCCTTCCTTACACCTTACACTAAAATTAACTCCATATGGATTAAAGATTTAAACCTAAGACCTAACACTAGAAAAACCCTACAAGAAAACCTAGGTCATATCATTCAGGACATAGGTATAGGCAAGGACTTCATGACTAAAACACCAAAAGCATTGGCAACAAAAGCCAAAATAGACAAACAGGATCTAATTAAACTTAGAGCTTCTGCACAGCAAAAGAAGCAATCATTAGAGTGAACTGGAAACCAATAGAATGGGAAAATATTTTTGCAATCTACCCATCTGACAAAGGGCTAATAACCAGGATATACAAAGAACTTAAACAAATTTACAAGGGAAAAACACCCCATCAAAAAGTGGGCAAAAGATATGAACACACACTTTTCAAAAGAAGACATTTATGCAGCCAACAAACATATGGAAAAAAGCTCCTCATCACTGGTCATTAGATAAATGCAAATGCAAACCACATTGAGATACCATCTCACACCAGTTAGAATGGTGATCATTAAAAAATCAGAAGACAACAGATGCTGGAGAGGATGTGGAGAAACAGGAACGATTTTACACTGTTGGCGGGAGTGTAAATTAGTTCCACCATTGTGGAAGACAGTGTGGAGAAACAGAAATACCATTTGACCCAGCAATCCCATTACTAGGTATATATCCAAAGGATTATAAAACATTCTATTAAAAAGACACATGCACAGGTATGTTCATTGCAGCACTGTTTAAAATAGAAAAGACCTGGAACCAATCCAAATGTACATCAAAGATAGACTGGATAAGGAAAATGTAGCATCTATATACCATGGAATACTATGCAGCCATAAAAAAGATAAGTTCATATCCTTTGTAGGGACATGGATAAAGCCAAAACCATCATGCTCAGCAAACTGACACAAGAACAGAAAACCAAACACTGCATGTTCTCACTCGTAAGTGAGTGGTGAACAATGAGAACCCATGGACACAGGGAGGGGAACATCACACACTGGGGCCTGTCAGCGGGGATGGACAGCACGGGGTAGGAGGATTGGGGAGGGACAACATTAGGAGAAATACCTAATGTAGATGACGGAGGGATAGATGCAGCAAACCACCAAGACACATGTATACATATGTAGCAAACCTGTACTTTCTGCACATGTACCCCAGAACTTAAAGTATAATTTAAAAAAATAAGAAAAAGAAACCCCTGAAGACTTCTCTGAAAGACTTCCACATTTCATAAACAAATTCAGTGAAATCTCAGATTAAAAAATCGGTGTAAACAGATCAGTAGCACTGCTATACAGCAATAATGACCAAGCTGAGAATCAAATTAAGAACTCAATCCCTTTCACAATAGCTGCAAAAAAACAAAATACCTAGGAATATACTTAACGAACATGTGAACAATCTTTACAAGAAGAACTACAAAATACTACTGAAAGAAATCACAGATGACACAACCAAATGGAAATACATCCCAAGCTTATGGATTGGAAGAATCACTATCATGAAAATGACCATACTGCTTAAAAGCAATCTACAGATTTCAACATTATTCCTATCAAAATGCCAACAGCATTTTTCACAGAATGAGAGAAAAAGAATCCTAAGATTCATATAGAACCAAATAAAGAGCCTGAGTAGCCAAAACAATCCTAAGCAAACAGAACAAATCTGGAGACATTACATTATCCAATTTCAAAATATACTATAAGGTTGTAGTAACAATAAAAAAAGCATGACACTAGTATAAAAGTAGATACATAGACCAATGAAACAGAAGAGAGAACCCAGAAATAAAAGCAAATACTTACCACTAACTGATCTTCAACAAACCAAACAAAAGCATCAACTGGAGAAAGGATGACCTGTTCAATACATGGTACTGGGAAACTGGACAGCCACATGCAGAAGAACGAAGCTGGACCCCAACTCTCACCATGTAAAGACCAACCCAAGATCAATTACATTCATCTTAAACATAAAACCGGAAACTGTAAACATCCGAGAAGAAAACCTAGGAAAAGCTCTTCTGAATGTTGGTCTACATGAAGAATTTATGACTGAGACCCCAAAAGAAAAACACAACTCAAAATAAACGGGACATAATTAAAGTAAAAGTCTTCCCCACAGCCAAAGGAATAATCATCAGAGTACACAGATAACCCACAGAATGGAAGAAAGTATTTGCAAATTATGCATCTAACAAAGGACTAACATCCACAACCTATAAGGCGCTCAAACAAATCAATGAGCAAAAAACAGGAAATTTCACCTTTTGGGAGTGAATGACATGAACAGACATTTCTCAAAGAAGAAAAACAAATGGTCAACAATGAAAAAATGCTTAACATCACTAATCATTAGGGAAATGCAAATTAAAACCACAATGACATACCACCTTAGTTATGCCAGAATATTCATTATCAAAAAGTCAAAAAGCAATAGTTATTGGCATAGATGTGGTGGAAAGGGAATGTTTATATACTGCTGGCGGGAATTTAAATTAGTACAACCTCTATGGAGATTTCTTTAAAAAAAAAGTAGATCTACCATTTGATCCAGGCATTCCACTCTGAGTTTCGACTCAAAGGAAAAGAAGTCATTGTATCAAAAAGACAACTGCATACGTATGTTTACTGCACCTCAATTCGCAATTGCAAAGATATAGAACCAACCTAAGTGCCCATCAACCAATGAGTGAATAAAATGTGGTATGTATATACCACATTAGAATACTACTCATGGAATACCACTCAGCTATAAAAAAAAGAATGAATTAATGTCTTTTGCAGCAACTTGGATGGAGCTGGAGGGCACTACTTTAAGTAACTCAGAAATGGAAAGTGAAACACAGTATGTTCTTACACATTAAGTGGCAGTAAGCTATGGGTACACAAAAGCATAGAGAGTAGCATAAATAGACATTTGAAACTCAGAAGAGAAGAGAGTGGGAAGAGGGTGAAGGATAAAAACTACATATTAGGTACAATGCACACTCCTCAGGTGATGGTGCACTAAAATTTCAGACCTTACCACTCTGCAATTCATCCAATATAACCAAAATCACTCGTATACCTAAAACTATCGAATGTTTTTTAATTATTGAAAAAAAAGACTTTCACTTGTTAGTAAGCATAACCACAATCTTTTTAAACAACCAAAATACTGCCCTTCGCAGAAAATGATCCCAAAATAATCCGAGAAACAGACCTATGTTATCAGATTTTGGCTTTTACCAATTGCTGTGGTCTAGTTACTCAGTGTGGATTCAAAACAGCACCACACATAGCTGATATCCCAAAGATGTCAGGGTATGCACCCAGGTAACCATCAATCAGGAAAATACAACACTTCAAAGACAATGCATTGCCTTCTGACTCAATCACAAGACTGTTACCCCAGGATAAGAGGGACAAGCATCATATTTCTATTTTATTTTAGTTAGCATTGTTTTATGTATTAATACAACTTAACATGCTCCAAAATTTCTGTGTTAAATGGATCTTAGAGCCAGACATACTCACCAAGGTGCTCAGTGCTGCCCATCACAGGAAGCCATCCCAATGACTCCGTTTCAATGGTGGACAAAGTGATTTCCTAATATCTTTAGGTTGTCTAACACATTAATTTCATTAACTGGTTTATACATCCAATCTTGACATTTTGCTGGTAGATATAGTTACTACAACTGCAATGTGTTGCTTTTTGTGGGTTATTAAAGAAGAATATGCTGAAAACCGTTATCTTGGGAAAGCAGCTATCTCTGAGAGACAGAGGATTGGATGAAGGGAGGGAGAGATGGCACTGCTATTAGAGTCAGCATATTGAAAGCGAAGCAAATACAGTAAAGTGATATATAAATTGGGGAATTCTCAACAGAGTCACAACAATGAGCAATTTCAGAAATCAACTCTACCTATCTGGACATTCATTGTCTTACTACATCCATTTTGATGCCTGCACATCCCTCAAAATTGTTAAAGGTGTTCAAAGTTCTTTGTTAAGTAGTGTCTAGCTATTCTCATTCTAGTTGTAAATTGCCCATCACAGGTAATCCTGGACTTATCAGTTCATAAAGAACTTTATGCCATCAAATAACTCTCTCAACCATAGAAAAGCTTAAAATTAAACAACCTTTTAATGTTCTCTACAGATCACCAACAGGATGATGCATTACACTGTGTCTGGAATAGAGAAACATTCTGATGGGAAATGACCTTTGATCTGAGTTTTAAATGAACTAGCATTTGTAGGTGGACAGACTGGGTAAACAAGGGAGGGAGTAAAAGTGAGAAGCTATCAAGGTTGTTGTTAAAAGCAAGCACTGGTGTCACAGGCAGGTGTTCTAATTCCAAGTTTCCTATGTCCTGGATGTTTTAACAAGGCAAGGAGCCTAATTTTCCTTGACTCCCATTTTCTCAAATATTAAACAAAGGCTATAAAATACGGACCTCATCAGGTTGCTGAAAGACATAAATGACATAATGGACATGATCATAAAGCCTGTGTACCTGAAACATAGTAAGTGTTCAATATCCTCACATCAAACTGTGGAGATTCAATTCACCATGGGTTTTTTTTCAAGTGAAATCAGAACAGAAAGAATACAGACATTAAAATAAAAGAGCTCTAAATTGATATAAAATTTGGAATATTTCTAAAAACCTTTAAAAAGTAATTATTACATAAATTAAGGAATCACTATACTACATATATCAATCAATAATCTCAGTTAACTATGTAAGTCACTTTCAGTTTTAATCTATAGGCATTTAATGAGATATTAAACCCTGATTATTGTCAGTACTTTTAGAAAATTTAAATATCCTCACTTCATTTTTATTTTGTTCTCCTTGCTGTTATCAACCTAGAATTTTATAGTGATTGTGTAAGCAGCCTCACAAAATAAAATCTATTTTTCAAAATTGAAGTGTTACATATTAAAGGATAATAGAATATCTAAATCAGTTTTTCCAATTTTCTCCCAGCACAATAATGATATAGTTTTCATATGTATTTATTCTTGGCCTATCAGGTTGGACTTCATCTTATTGAATCAGCTTTATTCTTATTGCATTGTTAGAGAGGATAGAAGCAGAAAACGATGAACAAGACTTAATAATTTTCTAACTTAGCCTCAGTGATGACTCAATCACTCTCCGTCAACAATTCTTGAAAATCTACTGTGTGTAAAATTGTCATGAGCTCACAGAGGCTTCCTCAAGTGATGTTCTGATATTTATGAAGTTGTAATTGAAATGATTCAAGTGGATTTTAAGTCCCTTGAAAATAATTATTTCACTGATTATGAATTTGCATACTATCTAATTTTGTGCTGTAATTGATACCCTTAAATGAACACTTATTGAATTAAATTGAGTAACGTCAGTAGTGGTTCTTTTATAGAAAAAAAAATAGGCAATGAGAAAATATAAAGAAATGGTTTGCCAAATCAAACTCACAAGAAGCAGAGATTTTACACAGTATTGTGCTTCATTACCAGTTTCAATTTCATATATGTAATGATGAAGCAGAGAGAAAGCATGAAGTCTTGGCTCCCCGCTACAGCTCTTGATGTGCTTCTTTGCTGCATGAAGAAGTGCCTTGGCCCTGATTTAGCAAAAAGAGCTCCAAGGGTTGCATGTACCATCACTTACACAAACAAAGCCATTTTGATGATGAACATTATATTCATTTCTATAGATGCTGTAACAGGTCACCCCAACAAGTAAAGAATATTTTGTGCAAAATGTGCCCAGGACTTTTAAGAGCAAGAGCTATGTAATGACCCTGAGCTCTACTCTTTTAGATTATGAAGATGATTATATCTACCTATCTGGGAGTCTATTTCCACATAGGTGTATGTGAGGAAGCATCATTTGTTACTTTGTGTCAGAATCTCTTAGGCTATATTTGGCATGACAACTTATTAAAAACAATCTCGTTTTGATTAAGGTATAAAGAATTATCACTCACTTAAGAACAATGTGTCTTTGATGTAAACAACTTCCTAATATAAATCTTCTTCCCTGGAAAAATCCATACACAATTATTTACTTTTCTTCCTTCCACATTTAATTCAAACCTGTACAAATGTCACTTTCTGCAGAGGTATGTTCCCATCTGAAATAGCAATCCATCATTCATTATCAGTTCCCTTACTTAACTTTATCTTCTGTCTTATAGCACTACTCAGGACCCGAAAGTGCAGCATTTATTTGTTTCCTTGCTATTGTCTTCTCCTCAACTAGTGTGCATGAAAGAGCAACCTAAGAAGTGCTTATAAATCAGCTAATGTTTCATAAATGTTTCCAGAAGAAATAAATGGATCATAGAAAGAACATAGCAGGTGCACTAAGTCTGTAAGTTTCTTCTGTTGGCTTTTCTGCAGGCGTAGTTTTGAAAGATCAATTTTTTCTAAGTTTCCTTTACAATTTAATTAACATTTAGAGCAAAATACTTTGCAGATACTATTTATTGGCATGGTAGACTGCATAATGGACCTCCTAAAATGTCTATATCCTGATCCCCAGAATCTATGAATATGTTATTTTACATGGCAAAAGAGGCTTTACAGTATGATTAAGTTAAGGATCTTGATGTGGAAATTATTCTGTATTATCTGGGTGGGCCCCATGTAGTTACAACGGTTCTTATGAGTGAAAGGTAGGAGGTTCTGTCAACAAAACGAATCAAACTCTACAATATTTAAAGAGGCTTGTTCTGAGCAAAATATAACTGACTAAGGCCCATTACACAGCCTCAGGAGGTCCAGAGAACATATGCCCAACATTGTTGCATTACAGTTTGGTTTTACACATTTTAGGGAGACATAACACATTAATCAATAACTGCAAGATATACACTGGTTTGGTCCAGAAAAGTGGAGCAACTCAGAGGTGGGGGTGGGGGGAAGGAGGAGGGAGGGTCTCATTCAGAGATAGAGTCAAAGATTATCTGATTGGCAATTGGTTGGAAGAGATGTTATTATCTAAAAACCTGCAATCAACAGAAAGGAATGTCTGTGCTAAGAAAAGAAGTTGTGGAGACTAAGGAGCTTATTATGCAAATAAATCTCTCAGTATTAGGCTTCAGAGAGAATAGATGTGAAATATTTCTAATCAGTCCTAAAAAGGTGCCAAACACTTAATCTCTCCTGAATCAGGAAAAGACCTAGAAAGGGTCTACAGGTAGACAATCTACATTCTCTACTGAATGTAGATTTTTTCCTAGAAGAGACAGCTCTTAGCAGGACCATTTCAACATATGTAAAAGAAATATATTTGGGGGTAAAATACTTTCATTTCTTTCAGAACTTGCTATCTTTCATGTGATGCTGTGCTAGAATCAGGCTGGACTCTCCTATCTTATTTCTAGTCTGTTTAGTCAGTCTTAGATCTCTGTTTTAATGTTATTAATTAGTTGTGCTCGAACTCCAAAGAGACGTGAGTATAATGAGACATGTCTGACCTTTCCTTCTCATCATGGCCAGAACTAGTTTTTCAGGTTTTCTTTGGAATGTCCTTGGCCAAGAGAGAAGATCCATTCCGTTGGCCAGGAGGGCTTAGAATACTATTTTTCTTTTATAGTTCAAAGACAGTAAATGTAATCTGACAATAGAAGCAAAGAGAGAGGAGAGAGGGATTAGAAGATGATATGTTGCTATATTTCAAGGTGGAATAACGGCTACTAGCTGAGAAACGTGGAGAGTTTAAGAGGGGGCAAAGGCAAGGAAACTGAGTCTCCCCTAGAGCCTCCAGAGAAAACAGTCCTGCTTACACCTTGACTTTAGCCCAGTGAGACTGACTTTAGATCTCTCACTTTCAGAACTGTAAAATAATAAATGTGTGTTATTGTCATCCACTAAGTTTATGGTAATTTGTTGTAACAGTTATAAAAAACTAATATAATTGATAAATCCTGTTGATTGCATACAACATTCCCAAGAATTTCTTGACAGATTTTTTTTTTCTTAATTCAAAGTCCTAGATACTTGGGGAATTGAAAACAAACTGTGTGAGAAAACAACCCTCATGCAAACTACATATAGCAAATTCACATTATGGCAACTTTACATTTAGTGCTGGCTGAGTGTTGATGAGAAACAGGATAAAACCCTGAAGATTCTTATTCTTTCTGTTTGCTACAGGAAAGGAATCTAAAATTCTCAATCCTTGTTTAAATTTGATCTTCAGTCCAGTATTAGTTTGATAGGGCAGCTGTAACAACATCCCATAAATTGGGTGATTTAGAATGCACGAATTTACTGTCTCACAGTTTTGGAGGTTAGATGTCCAAGATCAAGCCATCCGCAGGACATGTTCCCTGTGAAAGCTCTCCACAAGGGTCTTTTTCAGGACCCTCTCCCAGCTTTTGGTAGCCACAGGCATTCTTTGGTTTGTAAATGAATCACTCCAGTCACATGGTTGTTCATTCCTGCTGTCTTCACAATTTCTTTCCTCTGTGTGTCTGCCTCTATACCCCAATTTCCTTTTTTATAAGGACCAATTATTCATTTTCAGAGGTATGGTATGTCAGTATAACTTGACATTTAAATAAAGAAGCATTTATTGCATACCATAGGGCTTATGCATTTATTTATGCACCATAAAGGTATATATATTTATTTCTAACTCTCATTCTATTCCAGGACATGATGTAAACAATATTTAAACACAGAAACATTTTTAATCTCACATTTTAATATCTCAATTTAGTTTTTGAAATTAGGGGGAAAATGAGATGAATTTCATTTAACTTCATTCAATAAAAAATGTGTCATTCCTTCTTTTAAATGCAACGACTCAAATTATATTTTGCGATAATGAATAAGACACAGTTGCAAAGGTGATTATAATCAATTTGGATTGGTAACAAAATCAGGTGGTCAGAGAGAAGCTAAACTCATTTACAATAATGAATCAACTCAATGAGGATCATTTCTAAATATTCACATTCCAGTATTCAACATTTGAGAGGGAATAGAAGTTACTATCGTGTGCTTACTGTAATGGGTTTTTATAGGCATTATTGCCTCTACATTAGAGACCATTAAAATGCTTATTTTAAACTAAGGAAACTGACACGGAGGAAAATTAAACTGTCCAATCCACACAGATTGTAAGAACTGAAGATTTGAACCCATACGTGATGCTGGATCTGAAGATCTTAACCACCATAACATATTAGCTCCCATACATTCCACAGCTAGTTAGATAATTAGCATATACATGAATATCTTCTTTGCAAACCTTGGGCAGAGGCAGACTTAATATGCTTTGGACACAGCCCATATAGGCTCCCAGACCCTCCAAGCCCTTTCTTACCCATCCTTCCTCTTTTCTTTCTCACTCACTGACACTGAAACATAATAATCACAGTGGATTCCTAGTGGGTGAGGGAAATTCAAGCAGTCCTGAACTAAGAACAAACAAAAATACAAACAACCCATTTCCGATATTAAAGATTGAAAACTTAATTTACATTTCATACAAATTGATAATTTTACTCTTATTACACTGATGTGTAACATAAACTTATCCAACTAAATCACAGTAGAAAATCTATGGACCGAGTATGTGTCAGTGTGATCTTTGCAAACTCTGTCTTCTTGGAAGTATATGTTTTCTGGCTGAGTAGAGTTGAACTATCATTTCAGTTTTCTTAATTAAATCAGTGCAATAGCAAGTAATAATTTGGAGAATTTGGAGAGGACTTGTGGAAGAACAAAGTTTGTTCTATGTTGTATTACAGCTCTAGTCCTTATAACTTAGTAGGTTAGTTTTTTGTACTATAGATCACAATTTTTGGTGTTAAAAATATATGCTAAAAAATGAATGTCTTCTTATATATTATGATGGTTTAACATTTTAAAGGACTAAATCATCAAATACTGACATTCAAATTAATAAAAACAAAGTAAGTTGTGAAATCCAAAGGTCTTTGTTTATAAAACTAAAATATGTATATATATATATATATATATATATATATATATATATATGTGTGTGTGTGTATATGTATGTGTGTGTGTGTGTGTGTGTCTGTGTATCTGTGTTGAGATTCCTGGCCATGAAGCCACTATAATACTAAACTAGATCAATACACCTCAGCAAGGCCCTGTTAGGAACAAGCTTAGAAAGGAATTGTGTTTTTATTATTGACTTCAGAATAAATCTCCTAAGTTCTTAGCTGAAGCAAACACATACTTAACAAAAGCTGAGAATACAGTTGTGTTGTTTCTTAAAACAATATAGATAGAAATATGCTTATTATAAAATTCTCCAATTTTAATAAATATGTGCCAGACTTAAAAAAACTAATCCAATGTGTCAAGATTGTATGAAGTATTTAAATAATGCAAATATTTTTCTAATTATAAAAGCAAATCATGTTTTGACAGGGTTTGAAAACATTAAAATTATAAATAAGAAAGTCATCTAGAAGAAGTTTTATATAGTCACAATACTTTGCATTATAAAATGGAAACAACTCTGCATAAATTTATTTTAACAGCTTTGGCCTCATTGAAAATTGCCTTAGAGTCCAAGGCCAGAATAGGGCAATGTCCATGTTCTGGGCTGTGCTGCCAGGCTGGAGAACTGGTAGTGTTCAGTCTGGCTGTTCACCATGTAGCTGAGCTAGATTCAGGAGTCTCCAGATTACCCCAGGTTTGTAGAGTATGTGGATGAGTATCAATTTGTTGAACCCCTATTACCGCAATCCAGAATCTTAATATCCTCAAGGCATTAACAGTATCTCAGTCTTAGTACCTGGCAGCCTCTCAAAGACCCACCCCCAATTTGCCCTACTTAGTGTAGCACTCTCAGATATACAACATCCCTGTCTACAACCGGTCAGGAAGCAGGAGGAGTGTATTTGGGCACTGCAGAAGAATGTGGAGGATGTGGAAGACTTTCTGGGCCTACTTCTGGCAAGGACATGCATTACCCAGGTCAAAGAGGTGACAAGTACCCTGCAAGTCAAGAGCTACTTTGACCAGCAGCTCAAAGCCTAAGCACTACTGAGAACCAGAAGAGCAGCTTGCAAGACAGCATCTCCCATAAGCTGCATTTCAAGGGACCTCAGGAGGAGTAAGTTGGGTTTTGGAGCCTTGAGACAGGTGATTCAGAGACCAGAGCTAAGGGATTGGGTGGGGAACAGAGTGAAGGCTAAAAGGCTTCTGTGTTAGACCTTACTTGTATAAGGTGGGAAACAAGACCCTATGTACATGTGTCAGCACTACGCGGGGGCTAGTGGACATTGGTGACCTGCCAGGAACAGCCAAGTTAGTGGGGTCTATTAGTTCCAGTCCCATCCCATTACTTTGGCCCATCCCTACTTTCCCTTCATTGGTACTCCTTGGGCACAGCTATTAAAATTCTAGAAGTTGTCACCTGGTGAAAACATAGCCTAACTCCATTTAGATGAAGCTAGCAGAGGACAGATCCATTGGGTACATTCCTCCCTTGGTTCTCTGGCCTTCCAGAGCTCACTGCTGCAAACTTACCTGAGCCCTTGCGCTAGGCCAGACCTGGCTTGGCAGAGGCTATAGAGAATACGGATGATGCAGGCATGGGTTTTGGGTGTCTTCTGTTCCAAGTGGAGTGCTGAGCATGAGACACAGTGTTCCTCTGTTAGCCACTGAGTTATTTTTACCTGATGGGGGGATAAGAGGCCCAGACTGGGTGCTTGTTCCATTCCAGACCAGATTTGGGTTTCCAGCTCCAGGAAATTAAGTGATTCGCTTTGGCTGTCCTGCCCACAAGGGGTGCCTGGGAGTTCCGAATAGTCTAGTACAGAGCTATCCTTCCCAGCCTGCTGACTTGAATTCAAGGCTGGATGGGGGTTTGCAGCCAGGAAGATGCTGGCCTTTAAACCCCACCATCCCATCCCATACCACCCCCAGCCAGCTAGCCATCACACCCATCCCATAGTTGGAATCACAGAGGCCAAACGCCTGAGTTCTCACCCCTGTCCCATCCCAGCATCAAACTGGCTAAAGCATGGTTCAGATACTAGCTCCTCTCCATGGTCTTTGACCTAAGGTAGGATACTCAATTTCTCTGGGACTCAGTTTCTTTATATGTAAAATGGGCACATCTTTGTAAGGATATTGCTGGCTTATATGTTAAACCCTCACTCCTAGAGACTCCGGGTCCCCCTCAAGTCTGCAGCCTCTCCAAGTAAAAGGAGCGCAATACACTGATCTAATGACACAAGCCCCATCAATCATTAATGCAAATTTTTAGTTAGATGTACATACGATTTAAGATTTTTACAATATTTGCAAATTAGTCTTCTGAAAAAAAAAATGCCTTACAAGGAACTAGTATTGACAATGACAAGTAAAGTAAGATTATTTAAATTGCATCAAATATTTCCATAACATTGTATAAATAACACAAAGATATATCATAAAAATAATGAAAATATGAAATAAACTAATTTTAAATAGGAATAAGCATATGCATTACTTGCACAGTTAGAATCCTGCTCAAAACTCTAGTTAGTTAAGGAGCAAAATACACATTTAATAGAGTTTCAAATAAGAAGCTATTTCTGGAATGTATAGGAAAGTGACTATGTTTCCAAGTAATTTAAAAGTTGAATGCTATCTTTTACATTTCAAAGTTAAAGTGAGTCTTGATTGTATAATTTATTAAAATTAGAATCAGAGTTGTGTTCCAACCAGGTGTCAGTAAACAAAAATGGGTGACTTTATCTTTAGTAACTCCAAATTCCCCCTTATTACAGCCTTGAACTTCTCTCCTCAGTTACTTTGCGTCCAATGACAAGGTTCACCTGATAGACTGGTGTGGCCATAGGGAAGTTTACCACCAGGGTTCACTTGGACTGGTCAGTATTCATGACAAACTATTTGTTAAATATTTTGAAAATCACTATCTCCAGTGTTTCTAGGATCTTTAACTGATACCCATTTTAAAAAGCTATTCATAGAATATAATCCTGATATGTAAATGAAAAATAAGGTTTGCTCTGTTGCATCACTGTTTGCATTTTAGTATTGGCCACACCTAGATTAAGCCAAAGGGAGCCTTATTCTCCCTGCTTCATGTTTCCAAATAGAGACCTTCATCCCTTGACTTCGGCTACCTTCTGGTTTCTCTCCATGATTTCCATTCACTCTTGTTGGAAAAGGAGGACTGGTTCCTTTAATTGGTAGATCTGGCACACAAAAAATCAGATCTGCTCACCTCAGCCTCTCCTCTTTTGCTATTTATGGAGCCAACCTATTTGTTTCACTGGTATCATCCCACATATTTGGAAATATACCTGGATTATAGGATGGGCTCCAGAAGTGTTTAATAAACACTCACAAACATTTAACAAATGAAAAATGAGTCTGTTGAGTCAGTAACTGAATGGATAAATTTCATATTACGTGTCACATATCAGCATGTCCATTTGGTCAAAGTTCTGAAACTACATTTCTCACATGGTTTGTCAATATTCAAGTAAATAATTTTAAGTGCTTCTAAGTGTCTTTGATCCAACTCTAATGGTCTCAGAATTCAGTCATGGCTAAGGGATATTACTTGTTGTTTGCTCTGAACCACTTGAATCGAATTGGAAGGAAAACACAGCAAGGAAGAGTTAAAGTTAATATAACAGAAAACTTTTTTAAAATGGAAGCTTTTGAAAAATAGCCTGTATTGTTATAAGTGTAACATTCAGCTAAATAGGTGAATTATGGCAGAGAATAGATACCTGCTTGAGAAGATGTCCAAGAGATGATCCCAGCACCAGATAGTGAATGGGTCAGTGTCAAGTAATAAAAATAGGAACCCTCTAGATGTTCCAAGTCAAGAGGGGCCAAAAGCAGGGAATAAACTACAAAATTGTTGGAAGGGGAAAAAAAGAGTAAATAATTGAAATACTAGAATATTGGAAGAGTGAAAGGGAGAAGGGAATGTTACTTATCTATCCGGGCTATCTTTTCAAGTGAAGACTGAAACACACCAGCCATCCCTCCAATTGATCTGCTAAAGATGTTGCGGAAACACAGGAACATGGATTCCAAGGAAGGTACTGAAACCTCCACTAGTATGTTGGCGACTCTGTCACCTGAAGTTGCTCCCAGAGCCCATAGACACCTACCCACGTTATCACTGTGCAATGACACCACAGAAACAGAAAATAAAGAATTATTCTTTCTTTCTCCTTAAAAAAAAAAATCTCCTGCAAGTGCTTCGCATTAGCCAAATCTTACTGGAGACTTGCTAGCAAGGGAGCCTAAGAAAACTGCTTGGCATTCTTCCAGCTCCCTGCCCTAGAAAAGCAAAGAAGGGTTTGAATGAAGCTGAGAGCCAGCAGACAAACAACCAGAATACCAGATAATGTATTCCTTCACATTTTTCAAAATCCAACAGAAATTTGTTAGAGGATGAACACTATTCACTATTAAGCCCTTGAGAAATTACAGCATCAGACAATTAAAGAAATTTAGAAGAAATAAATAACTAGCAGATACCCATAGTAGTAAAAATACTAGTACTGAATACAACTGTCAAAGTATATATAATAGCTTACACTGTACATGGCGAGAACTAATTATAGAACTAAGTAATGTTAAACCTATGGACTCTATTTATACACATAATGGAGAGTGAGGAAAAATTGGTATGGACAACGTTAGAAAGCCATCAAGAGATCATAAGTAATGTTCCCTGGTAAGGTAGATAGGATCTGAATGAAAGGAGGTTACTTTACATTGACAGAAAACCTAAGCAAGGGAACAGAGGCTAAATGAAAGTAACATGTTTATGGAGAATATGGAAGGAGGAGGAGTAAGGTAAGAAAAATCAGTCCCACTCAAGGATTTCAACATTAGAATAAGGCCCAATATGGGGGATATAAAGTTATACTTAAGGTGTGGAAAACTACAGGGTATTGAGGAATGATAAAATATATTCCTTTGACATTCACTTTGTTTGATTTTATTTCACAATCTTCTATCTGAGAAAGACTGATACTTCATTCCTGATTATAATCTATAAACAGTGATCAGCTTAAAATATATGGAAGATTGTTCAGGGAGTCTTCACAAAAATGTGGCCTAGTAACCGTGGATTAAAAATTGTAAAATGTATTAATTTAGCATAATGTTTTATCAGGGTCAAATATTTTAATGATTTTTGCAGATAAATGGTTCCTTTAAGAATGCTAACCTATTATTTAATGAAACTGTTAAAAATTAAAATCAATTAACTAATTTTTTCTCAGTAATTGTATTTTATATTAGCAATGTGTTTCTCATATATGTTGCATATGTGTATATATATAATGTGTTTCTCATATATATAGCGCATATATAGAAATGTGTTTCATGTATATGTTTTATATACATACATGCAGACAATACAAGGCAGCGAAGAACCATTTTTTGTGTGTGTGTGTGTATATATATATATATATATATATATATATATATACGCTGTATGCCAATGATGCCAAATGCTAAAACTATATCTACCTTCAAGAAAATATTATAAAACATAGAATTATGAAAATTCTAAAGACAAACATTTTTCTAATAGTTGTAGCATATGACACCGTATTTTATAAAATTATATATTAATTCAAGAAAATTCAGATAAAAATATTTTAACAATAGTAAAACCCAATCTCCAGTTTGAAGAACTCATCGTCTGCTTAGGTAATGAGATGGGCAGGTCAGTGCAATTAACTTTGGATGAGAGATGTTCTTCTCCACCTGTGGACCTCGGAGAGCTCATCCTTCTAGGCTTCTGGACAAGCTGTTGGTGTACTAGGAACCACGATTTAGGTTTAGATTAAACTTGCAGGGTTCACATAACAATTTATTCCCTTGACAATTTTTTTCTGCTGATTAAATAATGGTATTTCATGGCCCATTTTAAAAACAATGTATTTGAGCACATTTTATATATACTACCCTAAGTGGATCATGCTACAAAAATGTAAACCCACTACAGTGTCTGGTCAAATTTTTGTAGTTACACATTTTCCTAATTGATTTTGTTCACTTATTGCAAACAAAGATAAAATTTTCTACTTCAGCCACTTTTCTGATATTTGAAATTGCTTCAACCTGGAAGCAAATTGTGTAAGTTTGAAAAAAGTGCTTGAAGTACATTTAGCCACAAAAATATTAACGTAATAGAAATGAAACGACCTAAGAAAATTTCTTTTAAAGGCTTCTTTCAACTCTAAAATAAAATTATTGAAAGTACAGCTGTTTAAGCAGAAAAACAGATTGTGACGACTTCTGCCACTTACATTTTCTGAGTATAGAGTTTCATAATTAATATTCTAGAAAAATATTACAATTAACGATTATCAATTTATTAAACGTCTATGGAATTTATATAATTAATATTTCATAACTAATTAATATTTAAACATGAAATAAAATATTTCCAAAAGCCCATTACAAATACAAAATCTCATAGCAGGCAATTGGAAATGCTGTAGATTTTTTTGATCTTTATAAAATGGAAAGGCATATTCTTAATATTTTTCTGAAATTTTGTTCTATAATTCCTAGCTTAGATTAGAAAACAAAAATATTTGCATTTCCTAAATAGTTTCTATTAGGTGGTGAGTACTATGCATACATTATTACCTTATTTAATAAAATACCTGTTGTTTTGTTACAAATTTTCTACTTACGATGTTTGCAATAAACCCCCATTTGGAAATATAAATCTATCTTTCTCAGTGCAAATAAAAGGACATTGTCATGTTTAGAAATCTGCAGGTGTGTCTCTGCATCATAGAAAGCCTAACGGAATGCCATCATGCCCAAATATGCACTAAGCTTGGCAAAGAGAACGACAACTCCCAAGAAGCAATTAATCTTTTCTATCTTACTTAAGACAATAGCTGAAGTTTTAGAATTCAGTATTCAGTCAGCATACAGAAGTTATGTAAAATAAAACATAATGTCTCTTTAAAACTTGTTTTAGGCTGGGCATGATGGCTCACACCTGTAATCTTAACACTCTGGGAGGTCAAGGCAGGCCGATTACCTGAGCTCAGGAGTTCGAGACCAGCCTGGGCAACATGGTGAAACCCTGTCTCTACTAAAATATAAAAAAAATTAGCCGGATGTGGCAGCATGTGCCTGTAGTTCCAGTTACTTTGGAGGCAAAGGCAGGAGAACTGTTTGAACCCAGGAGATGGAGATTGCAGTGAGCTGAGATCACGCCACTGCAGTCCAGCTCAGGCAACAGAGTGAAACTCGGTCTCAAAAAAAAAAAATTTAAAATTTGCCTGTACTCTACAAACACAAATCTGTGCTGTAACTCTACATACAGTTTTGCATTTCTTCCACACAGACAATGCAATGCAATGTAATAAAAGGACATCATTTGTGTATTCGGAATGTTAGAAATATGCAAATAGAGAGGACAACAGAGGAAACCACTGCAGAAAGCCCCTTGAGCAGGGCAGCACAGCAGGAAACAGATTCAACATCCTTGTCTCGGACCTGTGTTTGCCCATGAATCCATACTATTCACCGTACTGGGGGTCTAATACTACCAACACCAAAGGAGTGAAATAGGTTATATAGAGAATGAAGAAGTATATTATTATAAAGTGCCAGAAATTACTGCTGCAGGATTATTATACAGGATTAATCTACTAGGTAGCCTAAGGTTTTCACTTCATAGGTTAAGTTGTAAAGGATGTTAAGACACCAGGTCAAGGTGCCGAATTACTTCCCAAAATTGTGGTGGGGCCGGCAAAGGATAGTTTGAGCTCCTATTTTTCAAATTCTAACCAACATCCACAGGGAATTATGCTTAGGTGGGAAAAAATGAAATGGAAGGTATTTTTGGAGTGAATCGACAAGAAAAAAGAGGAAGAGATTCATTCAGCACACAGCTACTAATATCCATAATTTGGCTATTCAAGCCACATTGACCCTAACTGAATTTCAGAACCAATATATCTGGTTTAAGAAGAAAGCAGATAACCTGATGAATGATTACAGTGTTCAATGAGGTGATGGGTGCTTTTTTGTAAAGCCACAGCAACACAGAATACCGACATTTCAGAAAAAAATTCAACTGCTGAAATTCTAACACATTGGAGTTGGCATTAAAGATTGTAACATAGTCCAAATTAGTAAGACTCTTAGCTCTCCTTTTTCAGAAACAACACAAATGATTGTCTAGCATAAGCATCTCTGCCAGAAAGCTGACAAAATGCTGTTTTTGCTTCATATTTGGAATTTTCACATTTGGAATAGTAGAAGAAGAATTTGGCCACAAATTACTGACCTCTTTGTTTTGGCAACATAAATCAATGGTGAGAAGTAAAATAAGCAATCTGTGAAAACAATGAAGAAAACCAAGTTAAAACAAATGTTGATTGTAAGTGGAGAAATGTAATGGAGAAACCAATCACTATTATAATTTAACATTCACAGAAAAAATACAAAGATAGAAAAAGTAAAATTTAAGCCCTGAAATATTAGACAAACCCTAGTCAAGGAATTTTGAAAACCACATAGAAAATACTCTTACCAAATAGTCCTTTCCTTCTTTATTCATTGCTTCACTGCCAGCATTCCTTCCTTTCACATTGTAGGGAAATTAAGTTTCAAAAAGTCTACTTCTTTGGGGAATATCTGTTAACCCTGAAAATGTATGTCTATGTCTGTGTGATAGCCGACAATGGAAGTAACCAAGATTTCTTTCAATGGAATTAACCAAGATCTTCTAATTTTCTAATTCTCTAATCTTCTAAGAATAAGAAAGCTATTCATCTCATTTTTTTTTATCAAAGTCTTTGTCCCAGTTATTTCTGACACAGGGGAGACCCCTACTCTAATTAGGAGCCATGTCTGCTATGAAGACTTCTCTTATTTACCCTGCCTTTTCTCCTCCTCACAACATTCTTTGTGCCAGAACACGTGTTTAGGTAATTTAATACATTCCCGCCATTAGTTTTCACTTTATCTTCTTTACACTAATATCTATTAGCAAAAGGGGAATAAATGTTAATTATTAGGTTGAATCTCATACTTAGCCATTCCATTTTAGTACCCCTTTTCACATGACCATACAATGTTGTCACACATGTAGTATACATCTGTCCCCTTCATTCTTTGTGCAAAGTTTATAATGAAAACTCTGAGCCCTATGTATGCCTAATCAGTTATTTGGGGGTAATAGAAGCATCTTCATTTGTAAAATTTGAGTTTTTCATTGAAAGAGCACTTAACATAAGAACTACTCTCTTAACACATTTTTAAGTGTACAACACCATATTATTAAATATAGGTACATCTGGGCACAGTGGCTCACGCTTGTAATACCAGCACTATGGGAGGCTGAGGCAGATGGATCATCTGCTGTCAGGAGTTTGAGACCAGCCTGGCCAACATGGTGGAAATCCATCTCTACTTAAAAAACAAAAATAGAAAAATTAGCCAGACGTAGTGGGAGGCACCTATAATCCCAGCTACTCAGGAGGCTGAGGCAGGAGAATTGCTTGAACCCAGGAGGAGAAGACTGCAGTGAGCCAAGATAGTGCCATTGCACTCCAGCCTGGGTAATGAGCAAAACTGTCTCTAAATACATATATACATACATACATACACTAGGTTTACAGCAAATCTCTAGAACTTACTCATCTTGCAAAACCAAAACTTCACAATTATTGATTCCCTCCTCCCATTTCTTCTTCTTCCCAACCCCTGACAACCCCAATTCTGCAATTTGGTTCTATAACTATTTTAGATACCTCATGTATGTAGAATCATACATCATTTTTACTTCTGTGACTAGCTTATTTTGCTTAGCATAACATCCTCCTCCTGGTTCATCAATGTTGTTGCAAATTACAGAGTTTCCTATTTTAAGGCTGAGTAATATTTCATTTTATGTACATGTCAAACTTCATCTGTTCATTTGTTGATGAAGATTACAGTTGTTTCTACATCTTAGCTAGTGTGAATAGTGCTGTAATGAACATAGGGGTGCTAGTACCTCTTTGAGACCCTGATTTTAATTCTTTGGGATAAAGACCAAGAGTGAGATTGCTGGATCATATGGTGTTTCTATTTTAATTTTTGAAGGAATCTCCATACTGTTTTCCAAAATGGCTGCACCATCTTGCATCCTACCACAATGTGTAAGGTTTTCAATTTCTCCATATTCTTGCTAATAAACTTGACTTTTTTTTAATGCATCATCCAGACAGGTATGAGGTAATATCACATTATGGTTTTGATTTACATTTCTGTAATTTAGTGATATTGAACACTTTTCTTATGCCTGGTGGTCATTTGTATGTCTTCTTTGGAGAGATGTCTTACTCCTTAGCTCATTTTTAAATCAGGTTATTAGGTTTTCTGCTACTGAGTTGTAAGATTTCCTAATATATTTTGGAAATTAACTCTATCATAGAAAGGGTTTGTAAAGATGTTCTCCCATTTTGTAGACTGTTTCTTCACTCTGTGGGTTGTTTTCTTTAATGTACAGAAGCTTTTTTATTTGATGTAGTCGCATTCATTTTTTTTTTCCTTCCATTGCCTATGCTTTTGGTGTCATAGCCATAAAGTCATTCCCAAAACCAAAGTCATAAAGCTTTTCCCTGATGCTTTCTTCCAGAGATACTATGAGTTTCTGGTCTTACGCTTAAGCCATTACTCCATTTTCGGTTTTCACATATGGTATAAGATAAGGGTTCAATTGTGTTCATCTGCATGTGGATATCCAGTTTCCCAACGTCTTCCCTGAAAGACTATCCTGTCCCCATTGTGTATTCTCTGCAATCCTGTCTAACATTAGTTGACCATTTGTGTGTCAATTTATTTCTGGGCTCTCAATTCTATTCCACTGTTCTATATATGTTTTTATGCCAGTACCATACTATTTAAATTACTGTAACTTGGATATATTTTTTGAAATCAGGAAGTATAATGCTTTCAGCTTGCTTTCTCAAGATTGATTTGTCTATTCGAAGTCTTTTATGACTCCGTATCATATTAGATGGTATTTTCTCTGTGAAAAATGACATTGCAATTTTGATAGAAATTGAATTACATCTGCAAATCTTTTTGGGAATATGGATATCTTAAAAATAGCAAGGCTTCCAATCTATAAAAACAAATGTCTTCATTTGTTTGCATCTCAATTTCTTTCATAAGTTTTTCACTTTTCAGTGTATAAACCTTTCCCTAAGTTTACTCCTAAGTATTTTAATATTTCATGCTATTGTATGTGAGATTATTTTCCTAATTTTTTTCAGATAGCTTGTTTTTAACATATGGAAATGCAATTGATTTTTGTAACTTCACTGAATTCATTATTAGTTCTAACAGTTTTTTATTAGACTCTTTAGGGTGTTCTATATATAAGATCACGTCCTCAGTAAACAAACAGTTTTACTTCTTATTTTCCAAAATGGATGCCTTTTTTTCTTGCCTAACTAATATTGCAAGCACTTCCAGTACTATGTTAAATAGAACCGAAGAGAGAGGGCATCCATGCATTGTTCCTAATCATAAGACCGAAGTTTCCCATTTATACCATCGAGTTTAATGAAGACGCTTTTAATATATGGCCTTTATTATGTTGAGCTACTTTGCTTCTATTTCTAGTGTTTCAAAAGTTTTTATTATGGAAAGATGTTTACTTTTATCACATGATTTTACTGTACCATTGAAATAATTGTTTTTGTCTTTTATTCTGCTAATGTGGTGTATCACATAACTCATTTTTAGATTAGCCATCCTTTTATGCCAGGGATAAATCTGACTTGGTCACAGTGTATGGTCCTTGTAATGTGTAGGTTTGCTTGTATTTTGTTGAGGATGTTTTGCATCTATATTCATCAATAATATTGGCCTGTAGCTCTCTTGTGGTGTCTTTGTCCGGCTGTGGTATCTGGGTTATGTTTGCTTCATAAAATGAATTTAAAAGTGTTTCTTCCTCTTCAATTGTTTCAGAAGAGTTTGAGAATGATTGACATTCATTCTTCTTCACATGTTGGATAGAAGTCACCCATGAAGTCATCAAGTCCTGGGCTTTTTCTTTTCGGGAGATTTTGATTACTGATATCATCTCTATATAGCTCTGTTCAGACTTTGTAGTTCTTCATAACTCAGTCTTGTTATGTTGTATGTTTCTAGGAATTTGTCCATTTCTTTCAGGTAATTCAGTTTGTGTATAACTGTTCATAGTAGTTTCTAATGATTTTTCTTATTTCTGTGGCATCAGCTGCAATGTCTCTTTAATTTATCCTTTTTTTAATTTTTCTTTTTTTTTTTTTTTTTTTTTTTTTTTTTTTTTTTTTTTTTTTTTTTTTTTTTTTTTTTTTTTTTTTTTTTTTTTTTTTTTTTTTTTTTGAGAACTAGGGCCTTGCTATGTTGACCAGGCTGGTCTTGAACTCCAGGCCTCAAGTAATCCTCCTGCCTCAGCCTCTCAAACTGTTAGGATTATAGGTGTGAGTTTGATTTTACTTATTTGAATCTTGTATCTTTTTTGCTTAATTAGTGCAGCTAAACATTTGTCAATCTTGTTTATCTTTCATAAATCAAGGATGCCTGGGGGAAAGGAAATCACATGAGGCATCCTTAATGAATCTAATAAAGTCCCTTTATTTCTGAATTAAATTCCAGATTGTCTAACCTGTATTTAAACTCTACATCCAGCTCTCACTCCCCAATTTCAGTTTTCAGCATGATGATCTAGTCATTTCTTTTCCTTTGTCTTTCTTCTTACTAACAGCTCATATTCTTCTTGTTTTATTCATGATTCTTCAATTTGGTTTTTGTTTAAATGTTAAATTTATTTTTTCAACAAGGACCTACTATATCGCAGGCTCTATCAGTCATTAGAAATATGTCTAGCAAAACAGCTCTAATCTCTATGGTGCTTTTAATATAGTAGGGGTGAGAAAGATTAATGAGATAATCACATATTTGAGTATATGGTTGCAGATTGCAGTGAGAGGTATTAAAGGAAATATACAAGTGTTGAATAAGTACAGAGATCAGATTAATCAAGAGGACAGAGAAAGCTCTCCTGGAAGAAGAATACTGGACTATTATCTGAAGGATGAATGGAGCGAGCTAGGCAGTTGTGGTGATGCAGAAAAACAGAGGAGTAAAAGTAGAGAGAAATGCAGATATAAAGGCCCTAAGTTAGATATACAGCTTAGCATGGTGAAAGAACTGAGAGAGTACAGGTGTAATTCAGTGCATGGAGCAAAGAGGAAATTGGTACGATTTACAACTGGGGACACTAGCAGGGCAGATTCATGTATCACATTGCAAGTGACGTTGAAGATCACGGTCTTCTCCAAGCAGTGAGAAGCCACTGAAGGGGAATTACTCTCATCTGATCTTAACGTTCAAGATATCACATTGATAGCCAGGCCCAGTGGCTCATACCTGTAATCCCAACACTTTGGGAGGCTAAGGCGGGTAGACCATGAGGTCAAGAGTTCAAGACTCAGCCTGGCCAAGATGGTGAAACCCTGTCTCTACTAAAAACACAGAAATTAGCTGAGCATGGTGGTGGGTGCCTGTAAACCCACCTACCTGGGGGACTGAGGCAGAGAACTGCTTGAACCCAGGAGGCAGAGGTTGTAGTGAGCCAAGATCACACCGCTGCACTCCAGCCTGGGTGACAGAGCAACACTCCATGTCAAAAAAAAAAAAAAAAAAAAAAAAAAAGAGATATCACATTGGCTTAATGGAGAGAGAAGCATCAAAGGGGTAAAAGAAAAGTTGGGGAAGTATTTCTTTTGTCCAAGTAAGAGAAAATAGTTTGAACTAGAATGGTATAGCTGATAGGGTAAGTTGAATATTAGAGAGAGAGAGAATGAAATGAATTGTACTCAGTAATAGATTATGTATGAAGGAGTGAGAGAAGAAGGTCATATGATGGGTACAGCTCAGAGTAGGAGTTAGAGCAGATGTCTCAGGTTTGATTGTTTCTAATGAAGTAGACACAATGTGGACTACTGAGTATGCGACCACCAGATCTTAGCTTCAGAAAGCATTGTAATTCTCAGTCCTCTGTTAGAGATTGGAAGAATACATGTACTTTCTACTTCACTTGTTTTACCAAATTCATATATTACACTAACTCATGCTAAGTGGTTGGACACAGCTCTGGGTCCCATCAGGAAGGGGATAACAAGTGTATAATTACAGCACATGAGTGTAAACCCGGGATGGGCTATACACAGAGGGAGAGGTTGACTCTGTCTGGGAGGTCCAGGAAGGCTTACTGGAGGAGGTGGCATGCTAGCTGAGTGTGCAGGATGATCAGTGGGAATTTGCTACATATTTGTGCAAATCATTTCTCCAACCAGATTATAAGCATGTTTTAGGGAGAAACATGATGTACACATTTCTCCGTTAGTCTTGCCCTGCTGTGAGCTCCCCACTAATGCTTCATAATAATTATTAAATGGAAAGTAGAATAAAGTTTCTTGGGAAAAATACGTCAGAATATTCAAACTAAGTATACCACTGAAACTTCCTTTTTAGACTGAGTTCTGTATACATTACTCCATAGATTAATTACTATGGGTAATTGAAATTCTCTAAATTTTCAAACGGAAGATGAAGGTGAAAATTTTAAGTTGATAATTGTGCAAATTATAACTGTTAGCTATACTTACTTGAGGAAGTAAACTAGATCATAGTCATAAATGCATATTCACATGTCCTCCTTCACATGTGAAATGGGGTATGCCTATTTTTGAACTCACGGAAGAGACTTTCAATTTAGACTTTCATATTAATTTCCTGTTTCCTTCCCCGTAGTTTTTACTTTGTTCTATTCAGTGTGACAAGTTTATGCTTAGACTATATTTTTTAAAATTGAGTATCTGTTTAAGATTTTCATAGTATAGATATTTTGGACCTTATGGAATAGTTTGAGAAGCGACTGAATTGCAGACGTAAAAACCTAAACTGTCTCAGTGTTGAAATGTCTAACAGTCTGTGACGAAATCCACCCAGTGTAATTTGAATGTTTTTATTGTTTGGATGTGCTAAGTAATATGTATGCATGACATGATGACACTAGAGTATTATAACTTAAAAAACTAGAGGGGTGGACCCAAGAATTCAAATCTGGATCTTTGAACTTGGGTCTACACCTCTAAGGACTAAGTATTGGCTTGACTGCTGACTTGCTGCTTACAGTTTTTGCTATGACCTTATATAATCTATGTATTTTTGCTTTGTGTTTGCATCTAGTAATCATCTTTAATCAGCTTACTTCCCTGTAGGGGAGCATTTACTTCTGTTTCAGTCTTGCTGTTTGCAACTTAAATTGTTTTGCCTTTAAGTTTCTTGTAACTCTTCTATCATTTAACCTTAAAGGCATTATTTAACATATGGCAGTGGTGATTTTAAAAAATCAAACTATCTCATATGTCAAGGTTAAAAATTACTATTAAGAAAACAACAAAAATGCTTCTCCGACATTTTCTCATAGTGTGTATACTATCTATATCTTTATATGTGATAGCACAGATCCACTTCAATAAATGTAAGCTGATTTTCCTATTAAAAATACACTTAATTTTTAATGTTTGAACATAGCTCTCAAGAAACATTTCTTTTGGAATTGGGTAAACAGGAATCAGAGCAACAGCAGCAATGAATGAAGGAAGAACCAGTGCCCAGACCATGTTAGAAAAACAAACAGATGGCTGTCAGCAAATAAGCCAAAACTTGTCCTGCAATTTATATTTTATGTGTGGGCAGGGACCATTTCAGGCACATTTACCTATGCATCCTGAATGTCTGGCACAGAGTATTTATATTTATATTTATATTTATGTGGAATTAACTAATACACAACTCCACAGTGACTTTTGATTTACTTAAATAGGACATTCACGGTCTTTATGAATAAAAAATAGTATCATTGGTAATAGCAGTCTTATTTTGGGGAATGTAGCTGAATGAAAATTTGAAATGATTCTGTATGGCTGGTTGATGGAATTTACTATACTTAACAGATTATCATTTTCTAGAACTAGAAATTTTCTGTTGCAGATTACAAATGTCATTCTTGAAGAATGTGTTCTTATTCAACACAGGTTATTTCCATACCTTTTTTGGGGGATGGAAACAAAACAGTATTTCTTTATAACTTGAAATAAAATAAAAATTTTAAGCTCAAATAACTGAAATTGGGGGCATAGACTATTTTTTGATGCCATATATTTAATCCTCCCCAAAAATATAGCAAGGTCAAATCTACATTGAGCCACACAGGACAGTGGGGTAGGACCCCTATAAGGTACCCTCACAAAAGTAATGTGGACATGACATAAATATGATCAAATCAATTCTGGAAAACAAAAGTCAATTGCAAAATCAATCTTATTTTTAAGTTTGTAAGATAAAAGACAAAATCTTATGTCCTGATTTCTTCACTGAATTCTTTAATAATCAAAAGGTAGGCAATGTTTCATATGACAATCTGCCAACTTTTGGTTCTCACAAAAATAAGTTAATGTACATAAACTCAGTTATTCTTTCCTTAAACTTGAGAATAATTCTTAGATCTCAAACAGGAACCACAGAAAACTGTCAGTGATAATGAAAAGATTATGAACCATATTAAATTCCTGAATTACTAAAAGCAAAAGAGCATGATTTTCAAATAAATGAGATACCCTACGATTGAGTTTATCTGTTTTCATTTAGCAGAACAATAATAAGTGGACACATAATGGGAGAGAAAATTATTACTGTTTTTATATACATTCATATATAACATTCCAAAGTATTTCCAGATAGAAAATATTTGTACCACCCTATGATGGTTAATTTTGCATGCCAATTTGACTGGGTCATGGGTTGTATATTTGATAAAACATTATTCTAGATGTTTCCATGAGGAATTTTTTTGGATGAGATTTACCTTTGTTTATGTATTTAAGACAGGGTCTTGCTCGGTCACCCAGGCTGGAGTGCAGTAGTGTGATCTCAGCTCACTGTAGTATCAACCTCCAGGACTTAAGTGATCTTCTCACCTCAGCCTTCCAAGTAGCTGGGACTATAGGAATAAGCCATCCATGCCCGGCTAATTTTATAAATTTTATTTTCAGTACAGATGGAGTCTCAATATGTTGCCCAGGCTGATCTGAAACTCCTGGGCTCAAGCAATCCTCCTGCCTCAGTCTCTCAAAGTGTTAGGATTAGAAGTATAAGCCACCATGCCCTGTCAAGATTAATATTTAAATCAATAGACTGGGTAAAGCAGAGTACCCTTCACAGTGTGAGTGGGCCTCATACAAGGAGTTAAGACCAGAGTAGAGCAAAAGGCTGCCTCTGTGCCAAGTAAGAGGGAGACCCTCTTTCCCTAAAATGGCCTTCTGATTGGGGAATTAGCTCTTCTTGGTTCTACAGCAGCTTCCAGCCCTTGGATTCAAACTGGGCATTAGCTCTGCAGATTTTGGACTTGCGAGTCTCCGTAATTGCTTCAGTTAGGTCCTTAAAATCTGTCCTTAAAACCAATCTCTCCTATTGGTTCTATTTTTTTGGAAAGCCCTGACAAATACATACCCTGTAACTGTATTCTTCCACATAGTTGAGCCCTTACAGCCACCTTTAATACTCTGTGTCTTCCTAGTTAGTAACTTCAACCATTCTTTTGGCTTTTCCTGAACAATTCTTAAGCCTTCTACTCCATCTCTTCTCTTTACATTCAGCAGCCTCCTATCATGTAGGCAAAACAAATGCTATGTGATAAAACCACTGAACTGTTAAATCCCCAAACCTCCACACTCCTCTATGATTTCCTCATTTCTTTCTGTTCATATAAAGAAAATAATTTGCCTCCTGCCCAAGAAGAATCCAACCAGTTGTGTTCTGTGTCCGATTTTTTCTTCTATGTTTAGATACTTGCTGGGTTTATCATTTTTTTCTCTCTTCTTTGTAATTTATTCTTTATATAACTTTTTATGAAATCTAAGTGTGTTCACTTCTCTTCTATCACAAAAATAGAACAGATAAAAAAACACAAAAAGCCCCCTTCTTTGGCAGCACCTTCTGCTCTTCTATTTCTCCCCTGCTGACAGCTGTGTTTTTTTAGGTCATTATTTGCACTTGCACTCTGGCCCTCATGACTTCGAATATCGAACCAAATGTTTAAGGTGCCAAGGCAGGAATTTAAAAAATCACAAAAATAAAATATAAAAGTGTGACATGGAGTAAGGACTGCACTTAGCATCTGCTGGTCAGCTCAAGCATGGAAATTTTTAAAAAGTCTTGAGTCCTTTAGAGGAAAATTCCAGGCACCTATCGGGCCTTGAAAAGTAAATGCCCATTAATCAACAAGCAGATAAAGAAAATGTGGTATATATGTACCATAGAATACTACTCAGCCATAAAAAGGAATCAGTTAATGGCATTCACAGCAACCTACATGGAGTTGGGAACAATTATTCTAAGTGAAGTAACTCAGGAATGAAAAACCAAACATATGTTCTCACTCTTAAGTAGAAGTTAAGCTATGAGGATGCAAACTCATAAAATGATACAATGAACCTTGGGCACTCAGAGAGTGGGAAGGAGGAGAGGGTTAAAGACTACACTTTGGGTATTGTGTACACTGCTCCAGTGATGGGTGCAACAGAATCTCAGAAATCATCACTGAAGAATTTATTCATGTAATCAAACAGTACCTGTTCCCCCAAAGCCTACTGAAATTGAAAATAAATAAATAAGCAACCTGATAAGCAAGAAGATATTAAAGGTCTCCCAAGCAAGCCAGACTTGCAAGGTATTTTGCTGGTGGCACCCCTATTGTTTAGGGTCTTAGGACAACCAAAACTCCTCAACCAGAATGTCTATGCCTTATTCTTTCTAGAACCCACTGCACTCTGGGTTCTGTCCCTCCAGTTCTGCTGAAATTGCTCTAATATCATTTATAGATACTCATGTCAGTATCACATTTAATTTTATGTTATCATCTTCCTCAAAACATTTTCTTCCATTGGCTTTTCTAATGCTTCAGTGTTCTGTCTTTGGAGCTGCTGGTGTTTTCCATTTTGTTCTTAGGCATTTCTTCTCTCATCGGATAATCTCAGCCCAGGTGATCTGATACACGCAACTCCAACTTCAAGTCCTTTTATTTACTGATGTCTCCCAAAATGAACACTTCTGCCTTTATCTCTCTCTTAAACTGCAGATTAATACACCCAAATACTGTATTTCTCCTTTGGGATATTTAAGTGGAAGTTCAAAGTCACCTTCCAGAAAAATGGCTTTCTATGCTAATCGCAATCCCTTCTCCAGCTCCCGTGTTCTTTAGCTCAGTAAATGTCACTAATATCTTCACCGAGGCCCATGACTGAATCCTCAGCACAGGACATAATCTTTCCTATTCCATACCATGAAACAAACCATCAATTCCTATAGATTCTAAAATCCCAAAATCTCAAGGATGCTACCAATTTCACCCCTGATAGCTAGAGTATTGCCTTTTAAGTGAATTTGAGTTTCTAGGGTTCTTTCTCCTTTCTAATCCATTCTTTTCATGATATAACCTGAAATATAAATTAAATGAAAATTACAATAATTTGCTCTTTAGCCTAAGTATTTCAGTGGCTCCTTGCAGCCTTCAGGATAATGTCTGAGCTCCTTCACGTGTCAGAACACCCAGCTTGACAACAGTTGTTTTTATTGCTTCAGCATCTCCTCTCATCTCCTTTGTAACCACAAAATGTTGGTAGGGTTTCCATTCTTCACATGTGCAGTTACTCTTGTATTTGGGGTCTTCTGCCCAGAGTTTTGTTTTTGTTTTTCTCACTCAACTAAATCTTGTTTTAGAACTCAACTCAGGTATTTACCTCATATGAAAAGCTTCTCCTGACTTCTAAATAGGGGTTAGGAACTCATATCACGTGCTGCTTTAGAGAGTTATTTTATCTGAACCACAATTTTTCCATTTGTAAAATAAATAGAATTATATCACTTACTCTACAGGGTTGTAAAAATTAAAGGAGAAAATGTCAACTGTTAGCAGAGTGCCATAGCTCAGAGTAAATGAATTATTTAAATCTCAGTAAATATTAGCTCTTAGGATGATCTTTATGTTTATGATGATGACTACTAAGAAAAATTCTTTTATGGATTTTTATCCACTATTAACAAAAACACTCAAGTTCCTTGTGTATAATTGAAATGTAAATTTGTGATCTGCTTCTGCATGAATTTTTTTTAAGTTGCTTGAAACTTTCCTTAAAAAAAAAAAAAAAGGAAAAGCACAAAATGGACAGATTTATCAATTCTTAAATCTTGTTACTATCAAACCAAACATCTTTCTAAAGAAAATTACTGTGGGCTCATGATTTTTTTTTTTGATCATACAGAATGAACAGATAAACTCTACTGTATAAAATAGTACAGGGTTTCTTGTTAGCTTTCAGAATGATATTTTATGTTGGATAAATCTTATTGCTGCTTACATTTCATACTCAAATTAAAAGGACACGTTTAGCCTCTCCAGAATCCAGACACAGATGTGCCTGATTCTGGCAGCCAATCTTTCTCCACTGTATGCCATACTGCCTCACTAGGGAGCAGCTTCTTGGTTGGGGGAAGGAGTAGCTGGAAGCAATGTATAAGATAGTTACTACAAATTTTCACCCAACAGGATTCTGCAAACCGTATCTTTAAGATTAGGAGAGGATTTATTCCTCAATAATAGCTTAGACTAAAGCACAGCTCCCACTATTTTCTATAACTCCAAAATCCAAGAAGCCCTGAAAAACAAGTTTTCTCCTAGGTTTGACAACAGGACGTTTATAACTCTTTATAATCCCCATTTAGTGTGTTAGTGTTGATTCATGTCACTACAAAAATCTTAATAGGTTTGACTACAGAGTGCTACCCTGACATTTCTGGACTTTTACATGAAATACTTAAATTCTGAACCACATCTGTCCCCAAGGATTTAGAATAACGTATTGCGGATGTGTCATTTTTTTCACATCCTGTCATGGCAGATATGTAATAGGTAAAACTTGTAGGTTTCACCTTCTAAAGAAACAGCTCCCTAGCTTAAGTAAAAGAGGGGATTCATGGAAGGATACTACAACTGCATGTAAAAATAGAAATGTACAATTCTGGGGATTCTAATATAATATCTACCAGGAAGATTTGTCATTCAGGGCAACTTGTTGGCTACCTTCTCTCAGATTCCACTGCATGAAGAAGAAAAGGCCTTCAGCAGCTTTCAGTTCTGATACTTACATCAGAGAAAAAAGAGGCCTTCCTTTCTTAGGTAATTTGTGTTATGGAATGGGACCAGGCTTGTGGCATATGCCCAACTTTGAGTAGTGTGGCAGGATTTGTCAATGGAAAGCGCCAACTTAACCTCACGAATGGATTTGGAGGTGGAACAATCCCCTCTCCGTCAAGGAAATTTTAGCTAGTAGATGAAAAATCAGATGTCCTCCAAAAGATGACTGACCATAGGAAAGAAAAACATGCATAGTGTTCATCAACCACCCTGGCAAAACAAGAAAAAAGAAATCATTTTTTTGTTTTTGTTTTTTACATATCAAGATTTAAAGTTCTTACATTAGATCTCAACATATCATTACATTTTATGCAAAATCAATCTACTAAATCCTATTTTTTTAATACTTCAAATCAGAACAGTAAGACATTTTATTGTATAATTGACTCATATTTTCCTTTTTAAAAAAAGAATTCTTCTCCACATCCACTGATAAATGAATAAATATGCCATCTACAATGTTAAAGGTTTCTTTGAAAAACAAATCATTCTCTGATATGACACTAATATGGTATTTCATCAATTAATAGTTTCAGTGGGTTTGAAATATTTCAAGGCTATGCCTAGCTAATGAATTTAATAAAACTAAATTTGGCTATCAGTGCTTCAATGGTACTGATGAATATATTTCAATTTTAAGAAGATGAAAGGAAGTAATTCAAAAAACAAATGTAGGTACTCAAATTACATTTTGATAATTATTTCTTCTCTTTGTGAGCGAAAGAAAACCTAACACTAGCATTTTATTTGTTAATTAATAATTCCATATCAGTGTGCTGCAGAAATACTTAATGTAATCATTTAGGAATAATGGAACAGTAATAATCATAAAAAAAAATAAAAACCTGGGAAAACCCTAAGATTACTTTACTTCATGATGTTTTCTGCAACTATTCCATTCCATACTGGTCTGTTGAGCTTTCACAACACCTTCTGTCCAATCATTCAGTTTGCTCTTCATTATATCCAATCTGATATTATCATCGAGTCTAATATTGAATGCAGATTATGCTCTCCATTCAACTTGAAAACTCATTTAGGTAAACATATTACACTTCATTTATATTCCCTCTTCAGTGCCTATTATGAAATGTGCACTAAGCATTAAACAAAACTTGAAAATTGAATTGCTAAATCTTGCGAGTGTTAACAGAAAATCATTGGCTAATCAGTTTTAGGAGACCTAGGGTTAATTCATTTAACAATTTATATGTGAGATTTTTGCCATCTATGATAAGCTACCAAATTTCCAAAATATTTCACTTGTCTATATTCCAATGACTTAAATGAAGTAGAGAAAGTATTTACCTAGAAACAATATAAATGTCTTTTCTAGAATTAAGATGACCCACTATCAAATATCACAGTAAGCTTCAAGTATTATTACCAATTTATATGTGTGATGTAAATACACTACAAAGTCCTATTCTTTAAGGTGGACTACGGTGATGTTTTCTGAAGTAATTGTTTCCTCCACTATATTCGTTAGCTGCTATCAATAATGTAGACATAAATCACATTTATGATTATGTTTCTTTCTCATTTACTGACTTTTAGAATGGTCCAATGTAAACTGAGGAACTCAAACTTCTTGGCAGAAAACATTCTTTTCATACTTGTCTATCTTTCCTCGTCATGTTCTCTGACTATTCTATTGTACCCCTAATAGCAATATCAAAATCTTACTCTTCTCTAAGTATTCTAATTATTTTTTCACTGGAGAATTCCTTTTTAAATATTTCTTTCTCTCATCTACCAACCTGTGCTCAAATATTGTTTAAATTTTAACATCTGCAAATTTCCTCTAACTCACTTGCAATAAAAAGAAAAACTTAAAACTTTTCAAAAGTCCATTTAGCAATAACCCTTTTTAAGCAAAAGATGACTATCCACCCAAATGTCATTGTATAAAGAATACCAGCCCCTTCCACATTAGTTCTCATATCTATTCTCTATCTTCCCTGTATATTTTGATCACTGAGTTCTGGCTAAATTTAGCTACTGCAAGAAACCAACAGGACCCTAAAGACTGGGACGCAGACACAGAGGTAATCCACCTCTTCCACTTAAGCTTGGAGCTGCTTCTCTTGAAGCAACTGTATCTCCCCATGGCCCATCTTCACCTTGGGCAGCCCCTTTATCTGCAGTTCTGGTCATTGCCTTGCAGCTTTCTTGGAGGTTCAGTAATGTTACCCCAATCTGGCAACCCTAGCTCTGGGTTGGGGTACCACCACTTCTATCTTCTCACTCTCCAGGATAGAGCTAGCATTGGCTAACTGATGTTATTAATCTGTGAATTCTCTTAATAGTCCCTGCTTGCCTTCAGCAAGCACCTATGCAACTAGTCCCCAGTATTTAAATCCTTCTTTTGGACTATGTGGAATGTGCTCTGGTTTTTGGACTAGACCCTGACTCAGGCACAATATATACAGGTACAAAGAGTGAGCAATCAGTACATAAAAAGGCAATTTTTAAACTGTGATCATACACTTTATGCTGTTTAAATAATATTAAATTGAATTTGTTTAAATATAAGAGAATCTCAAGTAGAAATAAAATTATCTGTAAAACTCTGTAGAAAATCAAATATTTATATCTTTATCATAAGAGATATTATTCTCTTAGAAGAGCCTTGTGAAGACAGCAATGAATAATAATAAAGACAAAAGATCAGTTATTTCTTTATATGTTTTCCTTCTTCATTTTTGGCCATTAGAGACAGTCTCACTTTGTCATCAAGGCTGGAGTGCAGTGGTATGATCATAGCTCACTATAACCTCAAACTCCTGGGTTCAGGCAATCTTCCCATTTCAGCCTCCTGAGTAACTGGGACTACAGGCATGTACCACAATACCTGGCTAATGGTTTAAATTTTTTGTAGTGATAGGGTCTATATTGCCCAAGCTAATCTCAAACCCCTATGTTCCAGCTATCCTCCCACATTGGCCTCCCAAAGCACTGAGATTATAGGAATGAGCCACCACGTCCAACCTCACTATATGTTTTAATTGTAGTTATTACCTGAGCCATAGACAAAAACCTTGGCACTCTTGTAGGTTCACTTCCAGTTCAGTCACCTTTCATTCCAATCATATCCTTTTTCTTTTGTAATTTTGTCAATAATTTAACATGGCAAAATTTGTAACATTTTAATTCTGCCCTGCCACTCATTTAACATCCTTTCTTATAGTAATTCTATATTTAAGTGGAGTCACTGATAATTACCACCAGTTTAACATAGTTTCTTATAGCAATTCTAGATTTAGTTGGAGTCACTGATACTCACTACTCCCATAGCAAGGCACCATTCATGAGTTCTTTATAAGGCTGCATTGCATTACACATTGAATTGTTATGATGAGGATTGTTATCAGTTAAATTTCAACATGTAGTTTTTGTTTTTCTTAACAGTGGTTGACAGGTGACATATTGGATAAATTCTTTCATATTTGAGAAGGATTGACTATTGCTCTGTCCGTAAAATACTTGGTGCTATAGTTTATTTGTCCCCATCAAATCTCATGTTAAAAGATGACCCTCAGTGTTAGAGGTTGGACCTGGTGGCAAGTGTTGTTTGAGGGCAGGTCCTGCATGACTCAGTGCTGTACTTGCAATAGTGAGTTATTGTAAAATCTGATTGTTTAATACACCTCCCTTGTCTTGCTGCTCCTCCCACCAAATGAGACATCTGCTCCTCCTTTACCTCCTGCCATGAGTAAAAGCTACCTGAGACCCCACTAGTAGCTGAGAACATGCCAGAACAATGCTGTACAGCCTACAGAACCATGACCCAATTAAATTCCTTTTATGTATAATTACCTAACCTCAGCTATTTCTTTATAGCAATTCAAGAACTATCTAGCACACTTGGTGATACTCTCTAGTAACATTTTATTTTCTACAAAGCATTGCAGAATTTCATCTATTGTCTTCTGGCATAGGATGCTGCTGTGAAAAAAACTCATGTCAGGCTAATGCTTTTCTTTGGTAGTTTAAGTTCTCTGAATGGATCTCTACATATATATTTGCATACATATGGCATGTGTGCGCATGCATACACACACACACACACACACACACACATACACACGTGTGATCTTTTGTTCTGCAGATTCTATTCTCTTTTGTCCAGATAAATTCTTTTGTTGTATCTGTATTTCACTGACTGAATTCTTTAAATTGCAGGCATTATTTATTCTGTGCTGAATTGTCTGGAAAAGTTGGAATTATCTAATGCTTTAATTTTTACCATTTTACTGATTATTTCAAGTATTTTTTCTATACCCAAAGCTCAGTTTTTTTCTATCTAACTCATTTCTTGTTGTTACTACTAGTTCCGAAAAGATATTTTAGGTATTTGTGATGTTGGTGATAGATTTACATTTCATTTTTAAATTTTATAATTTGTATTTAAGCACGTTTCACTCTATTCAGGTTTCTTAAACTTGTTGTATATAGCTCAGAATATTTATGGGGCATTCGGTTTAGTTCCCTGCATTCTTCCATGTTCAGTTTTTCATTGACTTTTCTATTATGTTCTTCTTCTTTATATTGGGGCATCACTGACAATTACTGGGACTTTTAAAACTTGCTACTTTTGAGATACAGAAACAAGGTCACTCTACTATGGAATACTTCTAAGGGTCTTAGCTACTACGTGTGTGTATGTGTGTGTATGGTTATTAATATCACTATGTTATGTTGTAAATGTTGATGTGTTATCTTTCTTGTTTGTCAGGGTTTAGGTATTGGAATGGGCATTTCTGAAAGATTGAACTATATATAATTCACTGTTATAGGCCGTAACCCCTGATAATAGATTATCAATATATGCTTGATGTATAAAATAAATACCTAAACAAAATATGTAGCCTTTAGAAAAGTAAAAAGTTTTCAGTTCAACAAGTCTTTATGCATGAATGACAGGAAATGAATCAGAAACTTGAAATATCTCTCTATATAGTTGGATTAAATGAATACTCTCTTGCTGTTTTACAGAGTGGTGAGAAGAAACTATATCCCACATATATATGTTTGATTGTTTTCATGATGGCTGCATGGAGTAATTACATGTTAAGTCTTCCTTGTTTAAAATAAATTATAAATTCCTTTGGGCAAAATAAAATTCTAGCTTCATTTTGTGTGAGATAATAACATCATTTTTTAATACTCAGTTTTGCTGATAAAAGGAAGATAATATCTAAGCAACTAAATATGTGATATGGGCTAAACATTGCTAATACACAGTGAAAATGTTACAGTATAAAAAGATTTATTCTTTTGCTTCACAATATCACTATCAGTATTTTCCATTCATATGCTTTAACCATATATAATGAGTCATTATCTTTGAAGTCTGTCCACATTTCAAGTTCCCAGAACATACCATCTACGTCGTAAATTAATGTTTATTTCTTAACCCATTTCTGATTTGTACCGAGAATACTCATTCGGATGGACACATTTCTGGAGGGGTGGTTATGGGGACACTCTGGATGGAGATGGAATTCTTTCATATGCCTGAGGGAGCACCTTCACTTTACACTCCCAATGCTCTAGCAGGATGGGGTCTGTTAACGTATGGTGTAGACTGATGTCATTATATCTTCATGAATTAGGAAATGTCATCAGAGGCAATGTTACTCAATTAAAGAAAAAGTATCTGCCTCTATATTAGACTAAATGTTAGGAATATGTAAAGTATTTGGTAAAATCACTTCCATCTATAAAAAGAAAGGGGATTAAATCTGTTTGAGGCGGTAGTTGTTGTTACATCTATCAAGAGATACTTAAGATACAGTAAGAAATTACTAAGATAGATATATATTTGATTTATTAGTTTGGGTTATATAAAATTTCTGATATCTATCAATCATGACTGAATATTGGCAAATTTGTGGTACAAACTAATATGTCATAGTTCTGGTGATAGTATTCCTTGGAAAAAGAAATTTCAATTATGTGAAAACCTTTGAAAAGAAAAAATCTCAAAAATAATTATTTGCCCATTAAAATGTAGGTTACATTCCATAATTTGATAGTTCAGAATGGGTTATATTTCCTTGGGTAAATGAGACAGCATCAACACTGTCTTTTGTGTTCCTTATCCACCATTTATATTTCCTTAGAATAAGCATAATCTGTGTATCTTCCAAAATGGAATGCTTTTGAGAGTAAAAGAAGAGCTATTAATTGTCAAGGTGGTATAAAAAATCTGAACTGAAACTCTACAGAGCAAAGCTGGCCCATGATAATTCTCCTTACCATTAACTCAGGTGCCTTTCTACAGGGCTTTGCTTCCAAAGTACTGGAACAAAATTGGATTGATTTTGATTTTATCACACTGGATTAACAGTCAGCTCCAGGTGATTCACCCAAGTGTCATTTCTGTTTTTATGGAATGAATCCAGTTTGCCTAGATATGAAGACACATTCCATCATATAACATATTTGTTTTTCCCTCCCTGATGGTTTTACAACAGAAATGTGATTGTCAGAATTAACTTTAATATTAAAACTAGTAACGTCTATATCTTACTGTTTCTATTTCAACATTATTTTTACAATAAAATCTATTTTAAAATAGTGTAGATTCTCATTTAAATACAGCAGCTGCATCTTCCTACATTATTATGTCATTAAATCATCATCAACTTTCAAATGTATCTGAGATACTAAAGGCAAAATATGCATACACCAACTATAAAATAAATACTTTGTTCAATGAATTTAATAATTTGCATTTCACATTATTTTCATAATCTATGTTAAATTCTAACTCCACAATGTTCTTGTTTTCTATCTACCTATTCTGACCACTTTATAGTCAATTTCCTTTATTGTTTCTTTTTCATTTCCCTAATTTTTAAACATTGGGAGGCCGCAGAAATTACCCTTCAAAAGATGGTCGAATAAGAGGCAGCTCTGGAAAGCAGCTCCCAGCGAGAGAGATGCAGAAGCCGAGTGGTCCCCACAATTCTGAAAGAGGTACCAGGTTCATTTTGTGGGTCTGGTTGGACAGTGGGTAAAAACCAAATAGGGCAAGTTGAGGCAAGGCGGGGCACTGCCACACCTAGGAGGTGTGTGCAGCCAACCAGAGGACCGTGGGATCTACCCCTCTGGGACTTCTGTTCGGATACAGCACTCTACCCAAGCCCTCTACAACCCACAGAACAGGAGATCTTTGCCAGCCTGAAAAGCCTTAGCGAGCTGCCTGAACAGGGCAGAACAGCAACTTCGGCCAGCACCAGGCGGGCAGCACAGATCTAGGCAGAAGCAATGGCTGATGCCAAAGTCAGAAACCAACTGGATGGAGCCACCCACCCCCCAGAAAGAAGCGTAACCGAAAACAGGGAAATAGCCCATACAGCAGGACGGGTACCCCCTCTGCACAAAGCCCAGCAGGTTAAAAAACTCTCACTCCAGAGTTTCGTACCCAGAACGTTAGTTAGAGAGCAACCAGGAACAACTGTGCTCGGTGGGGGGAAGGGAAGCTGCCATTGCAGAAGCTGGCCTAATTTTCCTGAGTAAATAAAAGACACAGCAGCTCCGCTGAATCAGTGACAGCCCAGCAGCTCCTCTGCAGGCAGGCAAAGGAAAGCCACCTCCTCAAGTAGCTATCTGGATCAAAACTATATAAATCCAAGGAGATGGAAAGAAACCAGGGAAAGAAGAATGAAATCGTCAAAAACCAGAACACCTTTCCCCCACTACAAGATCACAACTCCTCACCAGCAAGGGAACAAAGCTGGATGGAGAACTAATTTGACAAATGGACAGAAGCAGGCTTCAGAAGGTGGGTAATAACAAACTTCTCTCAGTTAAAGGAACATGTTCTATCCCAATGCAAAGAAACTAAAAACATTGAAAAAAAGCTTGAAGAAATGCTAACTAGAATAACTAGCTTAGAGTAGAACATAAACAACTTTATTGAGCTGAACAACACAGGACAAGAACTTCCAGAAGCATACACAAGTTTCAATAGCTGAATAGATCAAGCAGAAGAACGCATATCAGAGATTAAAGATCTCTGATATAAATGATCTCAATGATATAAAACAAGATGGCAAGAAAAGAGAACACAGAGTGAAAAGAAATGAACAATGCCTTAAAGAAATATGGGATTATGTGATGAGACCTAATCCACGCTTGATGAGTGTACCAGAAGATGATGGGGAGAATGAAGCCAAGCTGGAAAACACTCTTCCGGATATTATCCAGGAAAATTTACCCTAGCCTAGCAAGGCAGGCCAACATTCAAATACAGGAAATACAGAGAACACCACAAAAATACTCCTCTAGAAGAGCAACCCCAAGGCACATAATTGTCAGATTTACCAGGGTTGAAATGTAGGAAAAAATACTAAGTGCAGCCAGAGAGAAAGGTTGGGTGACCCACAAAGGGAAGCACATCAGACTCACAGTGGCTCTCTTGGCAGAAACCCTAAAAGCCAGAAGAAAGTGGGGGCAAATATTCAACATCCTTAAAGAAAAGAATCTTCAACACAGAATTTCATATCCAGCCAAACTAAGCTCTGTAAGTGATGGAGAAATAAAATCCTTTACAGACAAGCAATTGCTGACAGATTTTGTCACTACCAGACCTGGCCTACAAGAGCTCCTGAAGGAAGCACTAAACACAGAAAGGAAATAGCAGTACTAGCCACTGCAAAAAGGAACCAAAGGGTAAAGACCAATGACACAATGAAGAAATTATGCCAACCAAAGGGCAAAACAACCAACCAGTAACGAAATGACAGAATCAAATTCACCTATAACAATATGAACATTAAGGGTAAATGGACTAAATGCCCCAGTCAAAAGACAAAGACTGGCAAATTGGATAAAAAGCCAAGACTCATCAGTGTGCTGTATTCAGGAGACCCATCTCACATGCAAAGACACACAAAGACTCAAAGTAAAGGGACAGAAGAAGATTTACCAAGCAAATGGAGAGCAAAAAAGAGCACAGGTGGCAATCCTAGTCTCTGATAAAATTGACTTTAAACCAACAAAGATTAAAAGAGACAAAGAAGGGCATTACATAACGGTAAAAGGATCAACACAACAAGAAGAGCTATTCTAAATATATATGCACCCAATAATAAGAGCACCAAGATACATAAAGCAAGTCCTTAATGACCTACAAAGAAACTTAGACTCCTGCACAGTAATAGTGGGAGATTTTAACATTCCACTGTCAATATTAGACAGATCAATGAGACAGAAGATCCTCAAGGAAATCCAGGACTTGAACGCACATCTGGACCAAGTGAACTTAGACATTTAGAGAACTCTCAACCCCAAATCCACAGAATATACATTCTTCTCAGCACCACATCCCACTTACTCTAAAATCAACCATGTAATTGAAAGTAAATCACTCCTCAGCAAATGCAAAAGAATGGAAATCGTAACAAACAGTCTCTAAGACCACAGTGCAATCAAATTAGGACTCAGGATTAAGACACTAACTCAAACAACACAACTTCATGGACAATGAACAACTGGCTCCTGAATGTCGACTGGATAAACAATGAAATGAAGGCAGAAATAAAGATGTTCCTTGAAATCAATGAAAACAAAGACACAACATACCAGAATCTCGGGGACACATTTAAAGCAGTGTCTAGAGAGAAATTCATAGCAATAAATGCCCACATGAGGAGCAAGGCAAGGTCTAAACTAGAGACCCCATATCAAAATTCAAAGAGTTAGAGGAGCAAGATCAAAAAACTCAAAAGCTAGCAGAAGACAAGAAATAACTAAGAACAGAGCAGAACTGAAGGAGATAGAGACACAAACAATCCTTCAAAAAATCAGTAAATCCAGCAGCTGGTTTTTTGAAAAGATCAACACAACAGAGACTGCTAGCCATACTAATAAAAAAGAAAAGAAAGAAGAATCAAATAGATACAATAAAAAACAATAAAGGTGAAATCACAACCGACTCCACAGAAATACAGACTACCATCAGAGATTACTACAAACAACTCTATGCACATAAAACAGTCAATCTGGAAAAAATGGATAAATTCCTCGACACTTGCACTCTCCCAAGACTAAACCAGGAAGAAGCTGAAACCCTGAATAGACCAATAACAAGAGCTGAAGTTGAGGCAGCAATTAATCGCCTACCAACTAAAAAAAGCCCAGGTCCAGACAGGTTTACAGTCAAATTCTACCAGATGTACAAAGAGGAGCTGGTACCATTCCTTCTGAAACTATTCCAAACAATACAAAAAAAAAGGGAATCCTCTCCAACTCATTTTATCAGGCCAACATCATCCTAATACCAAAAGTGGGCAGAGACGCAACAAAAAAAAAAAACTTCAGGCCAACATCCATGATGAACGTAGATGCAAAAATCTTCAATAAAATACTGGTAAACCGAGGCAACAGCACATCAAAAAGCTTATCCATCATGATCAAGTAGGCTTCATCCCAGGGATGCAAGGCTGGTTTAACATACACAAGTCTATAAATGTAATCCACCACATAAATAGAACCAAAGACAAAAACCACATGATTATCTCAACAGATGCAGAGAAAGCCTTTGACAAAATTCAACAGCGCTTTATTCTAAAAACCCTCAATAAACTAGGTATTGATGGAACACATCACAAAATAATAAAAGCTATTTGCAACAAACCCACAGCCAATATCATACTGAATGGGCAAAAACTGGAAGCATTCCCTTTGAAATCTGGCGCTAGATAAGGATGCCTTTTCCCACCCTCCGATTCAATATAGTACTGGAAGCTCTACCTAGATCAATTAGGCAAGAAAAAGAAATAAAGGTATTCAACTAAGAAAAGAAGAAGCCAAATTTTCTCTATTTGCAGGTGACATGACTGTATATTTAGAAGACCCCATCATCTCAGCCCCAAATCTCCTGAAACTGATAAGCAACTTCAGCAAAGTCTCAGGATACACAATCAATGTGCAAAAATTACAAGCATTTCAATACACCAATAGCAGACAGAGAGCCAAATCAAAAGTGAACTCCAATTCACAACTGCTAGAAAGAGAATAAAATACCTATGAATACAACTAACAAAGAATGTAAAGGACCTCTTCAAGGAGAACTACAAAACCACTGCTCAGTGAAGTAAGAGAAGACATAAACAGATGGAAAAACATTCCATGCTCATAGTTGCAAAGAATCAACATTGTGAAAATGGTCATACTGCCCAAAGTAATTTATACATTCAACGCTATCCCTATCAAGCTACCAATGACCTTCTTAGGAAAACAGAAAAAAAAACACTTCAAACTTCATATAGAACCAAAAGAGAGACTCACATAGCCAAAACAATTTTAAGCAAAAAGAACAAGGCTGGAGGCATCATGCTGCCTGACTTCAAACTATCCTACAAGGCCACAGTAATCAAAACAGCATGGTATCGGTACCAAAACAGGGACATAGACCAGTGGAACAGAGCAGTGGCTTTGGAGGCAATGTCATACATCTACAATCATCTAATTTTTGACAAACCTGAGAAAAACAAGCAATGGGGAAAGGATTCCCTGTTTAATAAATAGTGTTGGGAAAACTGGCTAGCAATGTGCAGAAAGCAGAAACTGGACCCCTTCCTGACACCTTACACTAAAATTAATTCCAGATGGATTAAAGATCTAAACATAAGACCGAACACCATAAAAACCCTAGAAGAAAACCTAGGCAAAACCATTCAGGACATAGGCATAGGCAAGGACTTCATGGCTAAAACACCAAAAGCAATGACAATGAAAGCCAAAACAGACAAATGGGATCTAATTAAACTCCAGAGCTTCTGTAAGGAAAGGAAGCCATCATTAGAGTAAACCAGCAACCAAGAGAATTGGAAAAAATTTTTGCAATCTACCCATCTGACAAAGGGCTAATATGCAGCATCTACAAAGAACTAAAACAGACTGACAGGAAAAAAACCCATTCAAAAGTGGGCAAAGGATATGAACAGACACTTTTCAGAAGAAGACATTTATGAGGCCAATAAACATATGAAAAAATGCTCATCATCACTGATTATTAGAGAAATGCAAACCAAAACCACATTGAGATACCATCTCACACCAGTTAGAATGGCAATCATTAAAAAATTGGAGACAACAAATGCCAGAAAGGATGTGGAGAAATAGAACACTTTTACACTGTTGGGAGTGCAAATTAGTGCAATCATTGTGGAAGACAGTGTGGCAATTCCTCAAGGACCTAGAAATAGAAATTCCATTTGACCCAGCAATCTCATTACTGGATATGAACCCAAAGAATTATAAATTGTTCTACAAAAAAGACACAGTCACACGTATGTTCGTCGCGGCACTGTTTACAATAGCAAAGACCTAGAACCAACCCAAATGTCCACAATGATAGACTAGATAAAGAAAATGTGGCACATATACACCATGGAATACTCTGCAGCCATAAAGAAAGATGAGTTTGTGTCCTTCATAGGGACATCAATGAATCTGGAAACCATCCTTCTCAGCAAACTGACACAACAACAGAAAACCAAACACCCCATGTTATCACTCATCAGAGGGTGAACAATTAGAACACATGGGCACAGGGAGGGGAACATTACATACTGCTGTCAGTTTTTGGGGGTCTAGGGGAGGGACAGCAAGGAGTGGAGAGGGATAACGAGGGGAGAAATACCAGATATAGGTGATGGGGGGATGAAGGCAGCAAACCACCTTGCCATGTATATACCTAGGCAACAATCCTGCATGATCTGCACACGTACCCCAGAACCTAATGTACAATAGATAAAAAAATCTTTTTTTTTCCTCCACACTAAGTCCCTGCAGGTTCTAATACATTTTCATGGCTTCATGTACCATCTAATGACAATTTCCTGGACTCCAGAATTATATATCCATCTGCCTCTATAATAACCCACTTGGAATTGACATCTTGAAATTTTTAGGTCCCAAACTAAGTCACTGCTATTACGTCTTCCCCTCTCAATTGAAGATTTCTTCTATCACAGCTTTATCCTTTCTAGTGGTGGTTACTGCTGGTCTACACTGCTCAGGCTAAAATCCATGGCATTTGATTTATCTCTGTATTTCAGTGTCTGATTCCAGAGTATTAGAAAATCCTATTTACTCCAACTTTAAAATGTATCCAGAGCACTGTTCAAAATAGTCAAAAGGTAGAAACAATATATTGTCCGTCAACTGATGAAAAGATAAATAACATGTCGTATCTAAACAATGGAATATCATTCTGTCATAAAGGGAATTACTGATGTATGCTACAACATGGATGAACCTGGAAATATTATTCTAAGTGAAAGAAGCCCATCACAAAGGCCACATATTTTATACTTGGATTAAATTAGTAGAAGGCCATTGTTCTGAGGCTGTCTCACACTTTGAGTTCCTAAGGAACACACCAAAATCTATCTTAGAAGTACATACATTTTTGTAAAAAAACAGCCAAAAGTCAGCCAAGAACAAAGAGCCAGGTACAGTCAGACCCACGCCCAAATAAGGTAAATGCCTAGCTACAGCCAATCTGATGATTTCATGACTTTGCTTTTGTCTTCAGCCTATAAAAGTTCACTGCTAATGCTGCTGGGTGGAGCTCTCTGAACCTTTCCTAGTTCTGAGTGCTGTCCGATTCATGAATTGTTCATTGCTCAAATAAACTCTGTTGAATGTAATTTGTCTGAAGTTTTTAACTGTATAATTCCATTTAGATGAAATGTCCAGAATAGGGAAATTCAGAGAGGCAGATAGCAGATTAGTGGTGCCAGGGGAAGGAAAGGAGTGGGGAATGGGAAACGACTGCTTAAATGGTATGGGGTTTTCTTTTGGAACGTGTAAACTGTCTTGGAACTAGACAGAGATCAACGTACTAAATGTCATATTTTAGAATGATTAATTTTATGCTATGTGAATTTTACCTGAATAAACAAAAACAAAAAAAAAGTGTCCAGAAATAAATCACTTCTTGTTACTTCCAACTGTAATCACCCAATAGGTTCCTCCTTCCTGTTGCATAAACAAAACCAATTTGCTAAGACTGTGATATTGCAATAAAGAAAAGTTTAACGACTGCAGAGCTAGCCAAGCAGAAGGACTAGAGTTATTACTAATATCAGTCTCCTTGTAAATTCAGCAGCTAGAGTTTTTATTGTAATTGTGTAGGCAGAGAGCTAGGAAATGGGTGTTGCTGATCAGCTAGGCTGAAATCATAGGAACAAGGAAAACAGTTACTGTGCACTGCCTATGGGTGGAGGCCACAGGACTGGTTGAGTCATGAGTCATGGGTCCATGTGGGGTCAGTCAGTTGCCAGAATACCAAAGTCTGAAAAATCACACCTACATCTTAGCAGACCTTAGGCCCCTTCCATAATCCTCATGCTATGGCCTTTCATTAATCTTACAAAGGTGGTTTTGGTCCCAAGCAAGGAGGGCATTAGTTTAATGGAAGGACTATTATTCTTGCTTCAAATTTAAAAACTAAACTAAATTCTGTCTATGGTTAGCCTGGTCTACATCCAAGAATGACCAAGGACAACCAGCCTGTGAAGCTAGAGGCAAAGTGGAGTCAGCCATGCTAGATTTCTCTTACCCTTGTCACCTTTGCAAAGGTGGCTGCAAACCCAGGACCTTGGTTCAAGATACTGTCTTCTCTCCACTAAATCATTGTTATAACTTTCTAACTTACTTCTTATTAAGGGTGATCCTGTAAAATTATGGGATCATTTCACTCTTGAGTTCAAAACTTTCTGGTAGCTTTTGTATCTTTCAGAATAAAAGTCAACATCTTTATGTGACTGTCAAGACCCAGGGAGATCAGCCCCTCTGCTGCTTCACTGACCTCACCTCTTAACCTTGCCCCGATCTGATATCTTCTCTTATTTCCTCTAGTCCAGTCAGAAAGGTTGACTACCTTTCTGCTCCTTGAAATATGAGACAAGAAACCATTCCACGGTCTTTGCAGTTGCCATTTCCTCTCCCTAGAATTCATCCTCTGTCCAGATATATTCATTTTTTAATCCATAACTTCCTTCTGAAATCATTATTTCAGTAAGGCTACTCCAAGAATAATCACAACCCCTGTTCTCCTGCCCAAACGATCGTTTCCCTATTTGACTTTATCTCTCAACATTTATCAAGAATGTGTTATAAATTTTATGTATTCATCTTATTGCTTATACTTCTTTCTCTATAATAATGCTCCATGAGACAACAGATTTTTACCTCTTTTTATCTCTGATGTAAACAGGACCTATCATATTGATAGATGTGTCCAGGTGTTATTTTAAAATAGTCCAGGTGTTATTTTAAAATAATTAACTCTATGAGGCATTTAAAATATTTTGCAATACTGAGCAAAAGTATTTAAAGAGACCAGACTTACTGATTATTAAATTTAGCAAAACATTACTTTTAATTAAGTTTTAAATGCTGGTTTTGTAAATTCTGCTTTTAATCATATCAAAAGATATTCTGAAGTCTCTTATACATACAGCTAATTCATTCTGTACCTCACAATCCTGTTTTCATAGCGGTGTCAGCAGAAATGAACTGACTGCTGTAGATTTTATTGAAGCTCATTTCCAATTTCTGATTAAATTGCTTTTATTGAACTTAACTGTAATGCAAACATGAATTAGCTGAGAACTATAACATGGCCAAACTTGATCAAGAAGTCTGCAGAAGACCATGCTAAAATATAAATTGTATGGACTCAAAGCATGTGCATTAAGATAAGCATTAGATCAAAAAGACCACTACTGTAAGCACTGCTAAATTGAGGGTTGATTTAATGCAAGTCTGAAGCAGACTATGGTGGAAGTTTATATAGAAAAACTAATTTTAATTAAGAGTTTAAATAGTCTCAAGATAAAAGTGTGTTTTCTGGATCTTCTGAGTTGAAAGAAAGGGTTTTGAGTCTTGTTTTATCCCAAGTAAGGAATGATCCACACTGTCAGCTTTCTAAATTATTTCACACATTTTATAATGAACTGGCCATAGAAATCCAAATTATATAAGCATGACAGATGGCTATGTCTTTGACCATTGTAAATTTTATTTAAAATGTGCAAAGACTACTACTCGAAATGCCTTAAGCAGTGCACAGGCATCTCATAAGACTGCAGATCAGGGAGACTGATTGACTGCGGTCCACAAATGATCAAATCTCATTTGTATCATTTTTGTAAACTACTAGGATTCACCAAATCCTATATTGGACTAGCCTATATTTAAAAAATCTGATATTGTATACGTTTCCTCTGAGGGCTATGGTACTAACATTAAAGCTTAGGAAAAGAGAAAGAGCTCACACCATCTACAGACTGAGTAATCAAGAGAAAAGGCTGGTGGTGTGCTCTGTTGATGGTGCTTTTCTGAGATTCCCTCAGCTGCCTTTCAGTGACCACATTTCAGTGACAGGACTATAAATGTGTCACAGTGTTTCCAATAAAGCTAGTTATTAGCTTTCAGAGCAGAATGACAAATACAACAGATTTGGGGTTTTGATGAAACTATAGCTAAAGGGTTTAGCTTTTTAAAACATGTGTTGTACATGTTCTCTAGTCAATGTATTAAAATTCAGAGATATAATTATTCATTCAACATTAGTTTACACTCATCCAAATGTAATTTTCTCTTCTCAGCAATTTAGCAGTGCCTTATGGAATTGGCCAAGTAATGTGTTATATGTCAGGAGTTAACACTGTTATGAAATGCATATTCTACATTTTTTATAAGAAATAAACATTTAGTTGCAGTTAAGGGACTGAAGCAGAAAAGACAGCCAGGCCAACAATCAAAATGTAGATATTTCTATAGTAGTGATTTGAGGGGGTTACAACATGCAAATGAAGCAGATACATAAAAGCAAATCTATTTTTCACACTATCAAGTTTCCTGTTTCTTAGGGATCATCACTGTTTGTCAAAAATGTGTCTAACAAAGATGTGTTTAACAACAACAGCAACAAACCATGTTAACAAAAGCTATCTCTTCCTCTTTGTTTTACTTGAGGCTTTACTCTTTTCAGAGTTCAAAAGTAAAACGAAGTCGACTGTCAAAATTGAATGAAATGTACTCCAACACTGAGGAAGTTATTTAAAAAAAAAATTGGTTGCAGACTTCCTGTGGGTGGAATGGCTTTGAAAAACATTGAGGCAACTGACATTCTATTTATAACAGCAATATTCTGCTCAAAATTTACATAGTTCTTTGTCAATTTTATATTAAAATTTAAATTACACAACTGAGAATGAAGCCTTGTTTGGGAAGCTCCCAACACAAAGATGGAAATAGGTGTCATCTCCTGGATAAACTGTAATGTATTGACAGGTAATGGCATTTTAGTGTGCCAGTTCCTGAGATTTTTGAAATTAAATCTGAACTAAGGAAAAAAGAGGATCCTTATCCATTGATCATGCCTTCTAAGGGCAGAAGACAGAAGCAACCTTCTAGTTCTAATGTTGGGAGTCCAAGGCAGCCATGCACTGAAGCATGCCGTCCCCTGTATAAAATCATCACTGAAGAAAATTAATGTGTTTCTTTGTATTCTAATTTTTCCAATTGAGGAATGAATTAATTTAAAAGAAAATTCCTTGAATAGGTGGTATTGAGATAACACATTCAAAATATTGTTTTGAAATAGTCATTCTAATATGTCTCTAATTTTCTGAAGTTCTACATGTGTCCCATATATTTACCCTATTATTTGCCTTCAAAATGTGTAGGACTTGTATTTGTTAAATTGTTCATGTATTCTCCCACAGCAATTACTTTCACAATGTGTCCACAATGCAATACCCCTTCCTACTTGCCAAACTTTTGTGGTATCTGAGACATAAAACAAGAACTCTTAACCTGAAGACATATAAAGATACACTATAATTATTATGAAGCAAAATTATATAGTGTTTAACAGTATTTAAAAGCATTTAATAGCCACAAAGTTCCAAGCTCCAGTTTCCTTATCCATGAAACAGAGATCATAATATCACAGGGGATAGGACTGTTATGTATGTTAAGTAAAATAATCTTTACAAAGCAATTTGCACATACCTAGTACAAAGTGAATTCTTAAATATTTTTTAATCAAAAGGTAAATTAATTGAGCATATCTGCACCATCTGAGAATACAAATCAATTTACCTAACCCATCTTTGCCACTTGCTCAGTAGCATTCTTTTTATCTTTCTAGACCACATCTGATAGAAAGTGGTGTGACCGGCCTTCCAAGTTCAGTCTACAAGTTTCTCAGGACTCATCACATCTCCTGCCCCATAAAAGCTTTCAGCATTCTCCTCCCACCTGGCCTCTCTCCACCCTGCTCTTCCTGGAAGTATCTTCCCAACAAATTTGATACGTTTTCAAAAACTTGACTGCCTTGGGGAAGTCATAGTCTAAGAAGAACTTAACTCCTCTTCTAGCCTAATGTCTACCCAAGTAACACACCAGATGCCAAGACCTTCTCAGCAAAGTGAAGGATAATTATTTTGGCTGGTAATCACAATTTTTGGTTTTACCCCCCTCCCTTGACTATAGTCTTGTTTCCCCTCCTTCTATGCCTCTTCTCTAATGTCATGCTCCTACATTCATCCACATCTATTACAACTCTATGTTATCATGTAGTCATTTGATTATCATCTCTTTTCCCACACCCACTGGGTTTATGAAGAAAAGTACTGTTAAGTTCAAAAAAAATTTTTAAGTACTAGAAGTTCAAAAAGTTAAAACTTCCACATTTCAAGGTTAAAGATAAAGAAACTATCAACTCTCAGGCTCAGTGGCTCATGCCTGTAATCCCAACATGTTGGGAAGCTGAGGTGGGTGGATCAAATGAGGTCAACACCAGCATGTCCAACATGGTGAAACCTCATCTCTACAAAAAATGCAAAAAAATTAGTTTAGTGTGGTGGCAGGTACCTATGATCCCAGCTACTTGGGAGGCTGAGGCACAAGAATCACTTGAACCTAGGAGGCAGGTTGCAGTGAGCTAAGATTGTGGCATTGCATTGTATCCTGGGCTACAACAGTGAAACTCTGTCTAAAAAAAAAAAAAGAAAAAGAAAAGAAACTATCAACATCTCTTTTATAGATGAAATTATAAGTAAAAACATAAAGCTGAGGGGTATGAGATTCATAGACACTCTATCAGACAAAAATATAAGGAAATCAGTAATTGAAATAAATGTATTTATAAGGCCCAAAACCAGAAAGTAAAAGATAACTGCTAAAGAATGACAGCATGTTATTTCTAAAAAGGCAAAGATAGAGGCTGGGCATGGTGGTTCACATCTGCAATCCAAACACTTTGAAAGGCCAAGATGGGAGGATTGTTTGAGCCCAGGAGTTCAAGATCATCCTAGGCAAGGTAGTGAGATCCTGTCTCTACACAAAATACAAAATTATCTGGGCATCATGGTATGCACCTGTAGTCCTAGCAACTGAAGAGGGTGAGGTGGGAGGATCATTTGAGCTTGGGAGGTTGAGGTTGCAGTGAGCCAATGACTGTACCATTGCACTACAGACTAGGTGACAGAGTGACACCTTATCTCAAAAACAAACGAAAAGGACAAAGACATTATCAATGTATCACTTCTGAAAAGTTCAAATTAAGATACCTTTTTCTACATGTGCTCTTATGCTATACAAATGACATTCTGCAATGGTTGCTGTAATTCCGTTTTCAATATCCATCCATGGCAGCTGACATCTCTTTATAGTGAATGGTTTACGGAAGGTCAAATGAGACAGTTCCATTTATCAGGAAGTGGGGAGGATTTGCAATGAAAGAAATCCTCAGAAACATTCCTTGCCTTGATATGAGACACAGAATAATTGAACTCTATTGTTTCCAGGACATTGGCATTTCTGTATACAATGTTTGGAACTGCCACAGCTAAATTTCCACCAACTTGGCACTGAAGCTGAATGATGAAAGTCAAACTAAGAGAATTATGACCACCAGGAAAGCCCAGAGAGCTGATATACTGTACCTGGATTCTCCTCTATATTTCGACTTCTTATAGAAGGAGGTAACTAATTTTCTTATCATTAAGCATATTTCTTAACCTATCCCTTAAAGATGAAGGCATCCAATATGATATTTTTGCTTCAGATTTGTGATTTGCCATGCACCCTTTAAGTTTATGGGCTCACTCACATCAAGTATTGCGATTTATTTACATGCTAATTTACTAGTAATCTGTTATTCCTCAGCAAAAGCCATGCTTGCAGAATTGAGCTGGATAAACCAATCTTAGACTGTTATGAGATTATTTACATTTCAAGAGACCTGAGTGCCAATCTTTCTTTACCTGTAAATATATGACTCAGAGAAGATGAAATTAATTGAATCAATTATGGTTTTTTGAATTTGCAGAATTAATGATGTGTTGTTTTTAAGTGTTTTTGCTTTCAATACTGAAAATAGAAAATTAATTTATCAGCTTCGTTAAAAGACAGACTATCATTAGAAAATGGTAAAGCATCAATAGCTATCTGACCGATACTTCATTCTCGTAATTCAATTTTTGAATTTGGTCAGAATCAAGAATGTAGTTTCAGGTTGCAACAGGATTAAAAATGGGATATACAGAGGTAGAGCTTGCTTTTAGTCAATAAGCATTCTTTCTTATTTTGATCAGCTTTAATCTACATTAATATTATACGTAATTCATAAGTGTCAAGCAAGGTGTATAAATTATAGAATTACCTCTAGAATCTGACTTTCTCAGAATAAACTAGGTAAGTTACCAAATTTCTGAATTAAAATGGATGTTAAAGCCCACTTCAAACTATAACTGCGTGTTTACAGCAACAATGAAATGGACTGAGATTATCTGGAATGCTTTGAAATACAAATGACTTTGTATCTGGGTCAGATAGCTTATTCTGTTCAACCCAGTTTTAATGGAATTCACTTAGAGTTCAATCCTATAATATTATACTGCATATATTAAAGTCCTACCTTTTAGTTAATACTCTGGCATGTCAATCACACTTTTAGCAAGATTCTAATCTCTATGTAAACATTAGGTCAGGATTTTATGGGCAAAAACACATTTTAATACAAAGTTGGTTAAAACTTTATCGTATTTTTCTTTTCTCCCTTGGTTTACTTAACAGGGAGGGTTAACTTTTGAGACTTCTTAAAAATGGAATTATCCATGAAGATATAAGCCTGCTGGGAAAAGATAGCATCTACTTCTCTGTTCCAGACAGAAAAAGATTCTTAGTGCTCAATAAATGTTAAATTATGAATCATAATAAATGCACATAAAGCCTGAAAGAAAATGTTGCTGAATGTACATCTATTTATTGATTCAATCTCCACAGTACTTCCTTTAAGAATGCTTTATAAACTTAAACTAAGATTATACCAGAAAGATAAGAAAATGAGAGAAAAGGTGGAAGATTATACAAAGGAAAGGAAATACAGCCCCTGAATGTGTAAAGTAGGAAACTGCTTTTTGAAAAATTTTATGCATATCCTAAAACTACACAGCAAAATTTTAGGAAATTTGAAGACAAAAGAAACTGTAGTAAGTTTAAACTCACTTACTATAGAAAAGTGCCATAAAATGGCTCAATTCGGCACAAGTCTTTTAGACAAAACAAATGAAATTATTAAAACTAACTCTGAAGTGGGCATATAAAAGCAATGAGGAGAAAGTTTCCAAGAGCCTTTTTCAGTAGATTAAATATACGTCACTGTCATGGTCATGGAGCTTTAAAGGAAAGCTTTACTACTGGAGAAATCACATCAATGATATTGAAGGTCACTCTTAATCAGAAAATAAAAGAGAAAAAAACATGAGCGAGACATAAGACAGGCTGGAGATCCAAACTATAACTGAGAAAGCAAGATAACAAAAAAATAAATAAAAATAAATAAAAGACTCTCTTATAGAAGAAAACTATTCTGAGCTGAATAAATCTGTGACCATTAATTAACAACTAAATTATAATTGAAATGGACTGATATCTAGATGTACCTTGATGAAAGTTTGACTTCAAGAACAAAAAATAATCCTAGGAATATCCAGTTTGAAAAATCAAAATAGTTTGAAATGCAAATATTGCATACTAATTCAAAAAAAATCAGAATGACTTTTTTTCTATAAAGAAGAAAAGTTGGAAAAAAAAATGTTCAGAAGTAAAAGCATTTGCATCTGGTTTGGTTTCTCCTTTCCAAGTGCAGATAAGATTGCAGTTTTACACCTACCTAAATGTTGTTCAAGTGAGTTGTGATGATAAAATAAAATATTCAAATATACATAGATATAGATGAGAGAGATATAGTTATCTCCCTTAAGGTGGTGTTAGTGGAAATGTAATGCACACGCCACTGCTGGTCTGCGACAAGATAAATAGGGAAACTGAGTATAAATTGAGAATATGCATTTAGACCTTTAATAGCATTGCTATGACAGGAAAGCACACAATTGTATATTTTAACAAAAATGAGTGCAATAAAATGGAAAATACAAATAAATTTATACTGCAGAGGAACTCTACAGTAAAAGACAAGAATGGGTCTTAAACTGAAAATCTGAAGACATTCCAAGTAGGGAAAAATAGGAGGGAGATACACGCTGACTGAGGAGCTCATATTAAAACAAATGATATAACATTGAGAGTTCTATTAGTATTAAATATAATAATAAAAACTTGAAAATCCAAATAACTTCACTCAAAAAAAAAAAATAGCTTTCCACCAACCCCATATATCTCCCTCTCCCTCTCCCTCTTTCAAGAAATCTAAAAGGTCAGCCATCCAGGGCTGGTAGAGAAATTCCTCACTCATCACAGATCAGGTCTCTCTGTGTCTTTCTTCTTTATTATTCTTAGAATAAGGCTTCTATTCTGCCATTCCTAAGGAGGAAGATGGGAAGAGCAAAAAGTTAAGCAACTTAGCTTTCTTTTGCCTCTCAGCTAAGTCAGCCTCTTTAAAAATAACTTTCTGGAATCATCACCTCATAGATTCTTATCCAGATGTGCCTTGATTTATGATGAGTTTATGTTCAGATAAACTCATCGTAAATTGAAAATATCATTAAGTAGAAAATGCATTTAATATACCTGTATATTGAACTGATTCTCAACCCAGCCTCCTGTTTTCAGCCTCACTTTTGTCCCTACTTGCAGGGGTACCTGGTGAAGTCTAATTCTAGTGTCTCTTTATCTACTGGTGCAAATCAGGTTGTTTCCTGGCTCTATTACTTGCTTTATTAAAAACACTTGTTCATCTACTTTCCAGCTCTCAAGTCTGTTGCAATCCATTCAATGTTTCGTGTGTGTGTGTGTGTCTGTGTGTGTCAGATACAGAAAGGTTTCAGGACAAAGTGGAAGTAAAACCAATTCCTACATAGTCCTTAACAATCTCTTTCACAATTCTGCAGCTAACACTTAGGTCACACTTCAGGTCACTTTTATTTTCAGGTATGCAAGTCCCGGTCTCCCAGAAATCTGCTCCTTCTGTTCCTTACACTTAACCACAATTATTAATATTTTATTCTATTTTGTTTAGACTTTAGTTTGTTTCATCTCTTCCTAATTGTCAACTCAGTGGTAGAAGAATCCCAGCTAAGATTTGGTGACTACAGGATACTCTCCATCCCAGCCTGAAGAAGATAGTAATACTATTTTATTGATTTAATATTATGAAGAATCAACTAGGTGAGAGTGGGACCAGAAACTTTTGGGAATGAAAACGAAACAAATCAGGATACGCTTTTCTCTGCCTACACTAATCAAATGTCTAAAAATTATGTGCAATGATGAAATATAAAATTATTCAGACATGTATTTAAAGTAAAAGTATTATTTATCATGCTTTGAAAATTATAATACTTTTTCACATCTTCATCAAACATATAATGTAGGTTGGGCACAGTGGCTCACACCTATAATCTCAGCACTTTTGGTGGCCAAGGTGGTTGGATCACCTGAGGTCAAGAGTTCGAGACCAGCCTGCCCAACATGGTGAAATCCTGGCACTACTAAAAATACAAAAATTAGCCAGGCATAGTGGTACGCAGCTATAATCCCAGCTACCCAGGAGACTGAGGCAGGAGAATTGCTTAAACCCGGGAGGTGGTGGTTGCAATGAGCTCAGATCTCAGCACTGCACTCCAGCCTGGGCAACAAGAGCGAAACACCATTTTAAAAATATATATATCATGTATACATTTAGTAAAATTTTAGCAAATCCAACAGTACAAAATTTAGAATACAATGTAAAAGTCCCCCATTTCAATACATCTCTATCCCTAAAAACAGATTCTGTTTGGTAATTAGTTTTCAGGGACTTTCTGTTTATACACTATGACTACCTCTCCCCATGGTCTCCCTGGCACTATTCTCTTAGGTATTTTTGGACTTAATCCTAGAATTAAAAGAATTTTTTGATAAGTAGCACTAAAGTAGAAAAGGTCCTTGACTGGAAGTAAGAAATAAGACTCTCTCCTAATTTTCTGTGTGCTGAGTCTCCTGTTGGACATAGGAATTATGTTAGCTTATCCTACCCCAGCCACACATATCTCAGTATTTGTTAAAATGATTTTAGCAGATTTGGTATTTTCTTCATTCCTCGTTTCCTTCTCCTTCCCTTCATTCTTTCCCTCCTTTTTCCTTCCTCCTCCTCCTCCCTCTTCTCTTTCTTCAATAAATTCATTAACCATTTTTTAAAGAAAGTCATAGTTTAATAATGCTGGGCATGGAAGGATAGCATAAGAATCTGACAAACACTGTACTTTTTGTAAAAGGTCTTCATGTAGGTATACAGAGGGCTCTGATCTGGTATGTACAACTTACATTTCTATGAAAATTGATACTCTTGCAGAATATGATATCTAAGCACACAATTGTATATTTTAACAAAATAGCACAAGCACTCCCTTATCCACTCCATCTGGCTTCTCATTAGATCATGTGCTCCCTATGTCCATTGGCAATAACTCAGCACAGGCCTAGGAGTTGCCTAGGAGCAGCAGTCTTTATGACCTTAACTGCCTTTCTAGTTTACCTAAGATCCAAAAGCATGTTAGCTTATGTGGCAAGGCTTGTTGGAACTCAAGTTCCAACCACTGGAATGGGTGATGCCCCTCTCGCTAGGACTTGGTCTAAATGCTCCCACCATGTCTGGGCATTGGCTTAGCTAAACAAAGTATTGCTTTCTGCCATGACACGGCAGCACTGAGTTCAATGCAAGGTCCTGCAATCACAGTGATCTCCCTCTGCCAACTGCACAGACTCTTCTGGGCCACATGGCTGCTGCTAGCAGATGATGAAAGAGTGGCATCAGTGATTCAAGACTGTCTTTCCTACCTGCTTCACTGCCTCTTTCACTGATACAAATTTAAAACCAGATGCTGGATTGCTCACCTGCTTTTTGGTTCTTATGAAGGTGTTTTTTTTGTGTGTAGATAGTTATCAAAGTTGGTGGTTTTCTGTTGGCAGGATGATTAGAAAAGGCTTCTGTTCAACAATCTTGCTGCGCTCTCATTTTTAGTGCCAAAAATTGTTATGAAGTTAGACTTTGATATGGTATGGCTATGTCCCCACTCAAATCTCATCTTGAATTACCCTGTGTCGTGGGAGAGATCTGGTGGGAAGTAAATGAATTATGGGGGCAGGATTTTCCCATGCTGTTCTCATACAGTGAATAAGTCTCACAATATCTGTTTGTTTTATAAAGGAGAGTTTCCCTGCACAATTTCTTTTCTCTTGTCTGCCACCATATGAGACATGCCTTTCACCTTCCATCATGATTGTGAGGCCTCCCCAGCCATGTGGAACTGTAAGTCTATTAAAGTTTTTTTTTTTTTTTTTTTTTTTGTCAATTGCCAAGTTAAGGTATGTCTTTATCACCAGTGTGAAAACAGGCAGTAAATTGATACTGGAAAAGTAAGGTACTGCTGTAACGATACCTGAAAATGTGGAAGCAACTTTGGAACGGGTAACAGAAAGAGGCTGCAACAGTTTGGAGGGCTCAGAAGATGAGAGCAAAATGTGAGAAAGTTTGGAACTTCCTAGAGACTTGTTGAATGGCTTTGACCAAAATGCTGATAGCAATATGGACAATAAAATCCAGGGTGTTGTGGTCTCAGATGGAAATGAGGAAGCTGTTGGGAGCTGGAGCAAAGGTAGCTCTTGTTATGTTTTAGCAAAGAGACTGGCAGAATTTTATCACTGCCCTATAGATTTGTGGAACTCTGAACTTGAGAGAGATGATTTAGGGTAACTGGTGGAAGAAATTTCTAAGGAGCAAAGTATTCAAGATGTGACATGGGTGCTGTCAAAGGCATTCAGTTTTAAAAGGGAAACAGAGCATAAGAGTTTGGAAAATTTCCAGCCTGTCAATATGATAGAAATCTTCTCACAATCTCATCTTCTGAGGAGAAACTCTAGCCAGCTGCAGAAATCAGCACCAATAATGACAAGTCAAATGTTAATCTCCAAGACAATGGGGAAAATGCCTTCAGAAATCTTCACAGCAGCTCCTCCCATCAGAGGTTTAGGAGGAAAATCTGGTTTCTTGGGCTGGAATCAGGGTCCCCAGGCTGTGTGAAGCCTACAGACTTCAAGCCCTGCATTCCAGTTGCTCCAGATGTGGCTGAAAGGGGCCAACATAGGGCTTGGGCTGTGGCTTCAGAGGGTGTAAGCCTCAAGCCTTGGCAGCTTTCAAATGGTGTTAAGCCTGAGTGAGCACAGAAGTCAAGAATTGAGGTTTGGGAACCTACAGGTAGATTTCAAAGGAATATGAAAATACCTGGATGTCCAGGCAGAAATTTGATGCAGGAGCAAGGCCCTCCTGGAGAACTTCCGCTAGGGCATTATGGAAGGGAAATGTGGTGTTCAAGCCCCCACACAGAGTCCCTACTGGGGCACAACTTAATGGAGCTGTGAGAAGAGGGCCATCGTCCCAGATCCCAGAATGGTGGATCCACTGACAGCTTGCATCATGCACCTGGAAAAGCTGCAGACACTCAAAACCAGCCCATCAAAGCAGCCATCAAAGAGGCTATTCCCTTCAAAGCCACAGGGGCAGAGCTGTCCAAGATCATGGGAACCCACCTCTTGTATCACTATGACCTTGATTTAAGGTTTGGAGTCATAGGAGATCATTTTGGAGCCTTTAGATTTGATTGCTCCACTGGATTTCAGACTTGTATGGGGCCTATAGCGCCTTTGTTATGGTAAATTTCTCCCATTTGGAACAGCTATATTTACCCAATGCCTGTACTGTACCTCTATTATATCCAGGAAGTAACTAACTTGCTTTTGATCTTACAGGCTCATAGGTGAAAGGGATTTACCTGGTCTCAGATGAGACTTTGGACTGTGACCTTTTTAGTTAATGCTGACTTTTGGGGTACTTTTGGGAAGTCATGATTGGTTTTGAAATATGAAGACACAAGATTTGGGAGGGTCCAGGGCAGAATGATACAGTTTAGCTGTGCCCCCACTCAAATCTTACCTTGAATTTCCATGTGCTGTAAGAGGGACCTTGGGGGAGGTAATTGAATCTTGGGGCAAGTCTTTCCCATGCTGTTTTCCTGATAGTGAATGAGTCTCACAAAATCTGATTGTTTTATACAGTGGAGTTTCCCAGCACAAGCTCTCTTCTCTTGTCTGTCACCATGTGAGATGTGCCTTTCACCTTCTGCCATGATTGTGAGGCCTCCTGAGCCATGTGGAATTTTAAGTTCATTAAAACCCTTTCTTTTGTAAATTGCCCAGTCTCAGGTACATCTTCATCAGCAGCATGCAAACATACTAATACAGACTTGATAGTTAAATCTGCATATAATTAGAATTACAATTGAAACCTCAAAGAACAATAAAGTAACATTTTAGTAAAATAAAAATAGCATTTTAGTATAATCTTTAAAATAATAATAATCTTTTTACAGATAAAATCTTAATGAAGTACTATTCTTTAATCATGGAGTAAACAAATTTTATAAAAAGAAGATAATTATACCAATATTCAAAATTTACATAAAATTTGTTTTTTTTTACTTCTAACTCAAATTTGTATTTTCTAACTTAAATTACACTTTAAAATGGTAAACAATTTAATGTCGTACAAATCTGTAGACTGTGAAGTTAGCTGTGACTGACATTAATTTCTGACTTTCTACCTGGAAGATTTTGATAACTTGTGAAGCTTTCCTGGGGCTACTACAGATCTTCAAGATGATGCACTAGGGCTTATAGTGCAGTAAAGGCCCATATTAGACCATCAGGAAAGGGGAGGTACCATTGTTATTGTTGTTGTTATTGTTTTGGTTATGATGATGATGATGGTTAGATTAGTTAGCACCCCAGAAATTAGGAAAAGGAGGGGAAATGAGGAGAAGAGATGAAAGAGCAGAAAATCCACTCACAGAGAAGACTGTGATAAAAGAACTGCACCTGAAGCAGTAAAAATTTAACTCTCTAATTTGAGAGCCTGAAGTGTGAATTAAAAGAAATGTTATTTTGATAATAGGAACAAAGTATTTAATGCATCTGCTCTTTCAAGGTTAATATAGATATGATTAGTAGTTCTACGATCATCGGTTACTTTGATCTATGTATCTATTGTATCAGGGCAGAATACTGGCCCCCTACGGATCTATGTTCTAATCCTTACACAGAAAGGAGAACTTTGCAGATGTAATTAAGACTATAGCCTTGAGATGGAAAAAGAATCCTGGATTATTTCAGTAGACCCAATTTAATAACATAAGTTCTTAAAAGCAAAAGATGAGGGCAAAAGTATCAACCAGAGAAATGTACATGAGGACTCCCTTTATCACTTGCAAAAGAGAGGTTCGGAAGACAGAGGAAGCAGGCCAAAGCAAGAGTGACCTCCAGAAAACAGGAAAAGCCCTTGGCCAACAGCCAGCAAGAAAAAAGGACTTCTTCTGTGCAAGGAACTGAATTCTGCCAACAACAAAAGGATTTAGTTAATAGATTCTCTTCTGGAGCCTCCAGAAAGAAATGCAACTTTGCCAGCACCTTCCTTTTAGTTCACTGAGACCATGTCTGACCTCTGACTAATAGAAGTATAGTACAGTGAATTGTGTTGCTTCAACTGCTAAGTTTGTAGTCATTTGTTACAGAATAAATAGAAAAGTCACATATCTATGACTGGAAGAGATTACATAGATACCTATACACTATTGTACTTTAATACTATATTAAAATTGCTAATCTAGACCTCCAGGTTGTATTTATTGGAGAACAAATCTTGGCAGTGTTAATATGCACATAACCAAAATAAAAATTGTATTGAACACATGTTGCAACATTTGGTATATAAAAATGCTAACATATTTATCAGCAATAATACATAAAGTAATAGTGCCTTCATAATTTATGAACTCATGATTGTCATTCTTATAAAATGGTCAAACATTTTTTATGATTTAATGTACATATGCCTTCCTAGTTTGACAGTTTCATAGTTGTGGAAGGCACTAAATATTATAGAGGATATAATGTTTTGAAATACATCATTTCTTAAAGCCATATTGAAACGATTGAATTTTCTCCTGATCCAGTTAATTTCCAAATTTAACACACACACACACATATATATGAATATGAAATTCATGTGAATCATTTGACTTCATTTTAGAAATTTAAAGCAAGAACCATTATCATTGAAGACTTCAGTGCTTCATAAGTACAATTTCTAAGACTCAACAAATAAACTATAATTCTAGTAACAAATTGTGTTTGTTTTCAAAGAAAATGTTTAAAATTTACTTTGAAAATTAAGTGTAACAAAAAATTTACAAATATTTCCATAGTGTTTTCATGTCATCAAAATATTTACTTTGGGCACTGTGACTTACACCTGTAATCCCAGCACTTTGGGAGGCCAAGGTTGGAGGATAACTTGAGCCCAGCAGTTCAACACCAGACTGGGCAAGACAGTGATATTCTGTCTCTACAAAAAATTTAAAAAAAAATAGCCAGGCCTGATGGTACCTGTGGTCCCAGCTAATAAGGAGGCTGAGTTGGGAGGATTACTTGAGCCTGGGAGGTAGAGGCTGCAGTGAAGTGTGATTGTACCACTACACTCCAGTCTTGACAATAGATTAAGACCCTGTTCCCTCAACCACCAAAAGAAAAAGAAAAAAAAATCTGGAGTTTAAATGTATCTTAAAAGTCACTAGGTCTAACATTTTCCTGATACAATGCCTACAACAGATGATCTCTAACCTCTGACTGAATACCTCCAGCAAAGGTCAAATGTTATGTCAATGTATACATTGCTTTTTAATAATTGTAATTATTTGAAAGTACAAAGTAATATAGCATGAAAACACCTCATGACTGGCTCTACACCCATTTTTTAAAATCTATACAAATACATGAGTACGCAAGAGTTAATTTTGGCCAAGTCTAAATAACCCATTTGATTTCCAAATATTGATGAAGGAAAACATAATGTAACGACTTTTTGACTCTGTCCATTTCCAGACAGTAAGCTAGGCTTTTGCCACATTTAATTTATTAAAGAGTCTTGCAAATCATTAGATAAAATCAATCAGTAATTTCTTTCATGAAACATTAGTGAACTTCCAGAATCAATGACTCCCGAAGAATTGAGCCCTTAATTGTAACTGGTTTAATGGTAAGATCTGGCTGATAATATTTTTCCAAGCCGTCCTAACCTTCAGTCCTATTGCTCATCATTTCACATTGCCTAACTATGATTTAGATTTTACTGATTAGCAGAATTTTATTTTATAGACAGTAGTCCCTATAAAGAGTAAAAACATAAAAGCTACATGAAAGGTACAATTAGATGTTTTTATAAAGATATATATATATTTCTGAAGAAAGCTTTTGAAGCACCTGTTAACCAGACTTTTTTACTTAACAAGATGTCAGAGAGATCAGATATACTCACCATCTTATTCAATCTCCACTGAATTTGCACAACTATTTAAATCCCTAACAAAGCACAAGTTACACTGAGTAAACAGAGGTACCAATAAGCTTTTTAAAGACAGGCAGTAGGTGACTTATGTTGTTAAATAAGGCCCAGCACGATAGTCACCAGGTTGAACACACGCATGAAAGAAGGTGCCTCAGAGTCAGAAGTCTTTTTCATCTCTAAAGCACAGACAAGTTTCTAGGTCAGAGCCAAATCAGTAAACAGACACAACAGAATGGCTTGTGATAGTGAGAGTAGTGCTGAAATCTTCATAAATGGTGAAGAACACCAAAGACATAGTGGCAAAACACACCCCAAGACAGTAATCATCTTATTATTCTTACAGATTCTGACAGTGGGTTAAATATTTGGAGATTGTTGCCTTGTCTCTGCTCCACAATATCTGGAGCCTTAGCTGAAAAGATTCTAAATTTGAAGCTAATTCAATGACTGGGGTAACTCAAAGAATAGGAGGGATTCCTCAGTGGGGGGTGGCATTTTACAAAGTCTCACAGGACTGATGGTTGATACCATCTATCAACTGGGATCTCAATTGTTACTGCAGGCTGGAACATCTATATATAGCCTCTCCATGTGGTTGGTTGGGCTTCCTTAGAGCATGGTGGTGAATTTCCAAGAATGAGTGTCCTAAGAAGAAACAGACAGAAGTTGTACAACTTCTTACAATCTAGCCTCATAAGGCATATCTGCCACCCAGATTCAAGAGGAGGAATCAAAGAGTTCACTTTTAGTGAGAAGAGTTAAACTCACATTATATGAGGAATAGGAGATATTGTTGTGGTTGTATTTGTAAAATAAAGTCTGCTACAAGTAATTTATTAAATAACAATGTGAAGATTAGCTGTCAGGTGAAATCTTCCTCTACTCCAGCCACACAGCAAAATCTGCCAAAAAAAATGAAAGCTTGTTCAGTCCAGAAGCAAAAGGAGCATTCACATCAAAAATATTCAGCTCATTAACTCGGATCTCATACTCAGACCTCTCAGAGGACAATGAATGATTGTGAGATCAGATCTACACACTAAAAGTAGAAACTTATTCCAGAGGATGGAATAATCAGCCTGAAACTCCACTCCTAAATATAGTTATTGGACATTTGGGGAAAATATAATACCATGAAGAGAGAATTCAAGACAAAAAGAGATGAGGACTGACCTAACAGAAAACAGGTAATTTAGAAAATGAAAGAATTTTAAGAAAAAAAAGAAAATCTGAAATTTCAGAGTCAAGTTAATATGGCATACAGTAAATAGAAATATGATGCAATGAATGAACAGTGATTCAAAAACAAGAGAAAATAATTCAGAATTTTAAAATAATAAAAATAAATATAAAATATCATTTGAATAATAAGACATACACAGGTCTAAGATATTAAGGATGTTTTCTAAGGTCATATAGCTACAAACTCTAGTTGGTGAAGTAGATTTAAATGCAAGTCTAATGGAATCAACCCATATTCCCATCAATGATAGACTGGATAAAGAAAATGTGATACATATATACCATGGAATACTATGCAACCATCAAAAGGAAGGACAACGTGTTCTTTGCAGGGACATGGATCAAGCTGGAAGCCATCAACCTCAGCTAATTAACACAGGAACAGAAAACCAAGGCCCGCATATTCTCACTCATAAGTGGGAGGTATACTATGGGAACACATGGACACAGGGTGGGGAAACAACACACACCAGGGCCTGTCAGGGGTTGTGGGGGATTGGAGAGCATTAGGATAAATAGCTAATGCATGTGGGGCTAGCTGATGGGTTGATAGGTGCAACAAACCACCATGACACAAGTCATGTATCTGTGTAACAATCCTGCACATTCTGCAAGTGTATCTTGAAACCCAAAATAGAGTAAAATTTTAAAATTCAAAAATTCAAAAAAATTAAAATGCAAGTCTAACTTTGTTCCTTTACCTACATACACTGGGATCAAATTTAAATCAAATTTTTATATTGTGTATATTTGTGATAAATGTATACTTTTCCATACATTAAAAGCATATGTATTACATACAAAAAGGCGAGAAATTCACACACTATAAGATTTGCTGTATAATTTCACCACTTTAAATTATCTTTCCATTTTGTAAGGACACATCTTTGCTTTTCTTATATATTATTGGTTTAAACTGTGAATTAGTTTGCCTTTGTCATTAGTTAAGAATACAACCTTAACTTACATTTTTCTCCCTGGAAAGTGAAATGATCTTCTAAGTTTCTGTATGACACTGTCTGCAATTACAGTATTGACAAATAATTATCAACATATAATGCTGAAAATTTAAGTTACTGTGAAGAATACAAACAAGAGAAGCTGTCTCAGAGCCTGTGCTATGTATTCTGACCTCTTTGTTCTTTTCATACTAAAATATAGTTCAAATTTTGATATTGTAGTATGAAACCGTTTAATTCGGTTTCTGAAACAAAGAATATTTTGGAAACATTGAATATATACAAAACTTTTGGCAATTATCTTTTCATGTTTTGCCTCTGTTAACACTTATATATTTTAAAAATACTTTTTCTCAACCACAATTATATTTATTAATTATAGAGTAAGTTTTGAAGATGACTTTCCATTGTTTTATCTTATTTTCTCTCCATGATGTACGTGGGTTATTTGTGCTTCTTTTTACCTTTAAGAATTTAGTGAATACTGACATTCCAGATAGTTTTCATACATACATGCTTTTGAGACTTTTCTAGAAGCATTTAAATATTGACAAGTTCCCCTTCTCAACTTATAGTGGTTTCATATTCAACAACAACCCTATTCTCTTACAGCTATTTGTATGTTAACATTAACCTTTACATTTTATTTATGTGACTTTAAAGTTCCTAATAATTTTTACATTCATTTTCAGCTGTTTTTTATACCAATCATTTAATATGGGCAGAACTGAGTAAATACCCCTATTTTAGAAGTGTGTGAGAAGCTTTAGAGATGTGTGATAAATTCTTTAAATTTGCGCTTTTAGTTGAACTCCAACATGATACAATGGTGTAACATTATCCTCTATATGAGCCAGTGGTCTTAGTTTCAGACAAGACAAAGCATTTCACATTAAATTAAAAAAAAAAAATAGGCCTTGCAATCCTAGTCTCTGATAAAATAGACTTTAAACCAACAAAGATCAAAAGAGACAAAGAAGGGCATTACATAATAGTAAAAGGATCACTGCAACAAGAAGAGTTAACCATCCTAAATATATCCGGACCCAATACAGGAGCACCCAGATACATAAAGCAAGTTCTTAATGACCTACAGACAGACTTAGACTCCCACATAATAATATTGTGAGACTTTAGCACTACACTGTCAATATTAGACAGATCAACGAGACAGAAAATCAAGAAGGATATCCAGGACTTGAACTCAGATCTGGACTAAGCAAACCTAATAGACATCTACACAACTCTCAACCCCAAATCCACCAAATATACATTCTTCTCAGCACATCACACCTACTCTAAAATTGACCGCATAATTGCAAGTAAATCACTCCTCAGCAAATGCAAAAGAACAGAATCATAACAGTCTCTCAGACCACAGTGCAATCAAATTAAAACTCAGGATTAAGAAACTAACTCAGAACCACACAACTTCATGGAAACTGAACAACTGGCTCTTCAAGTTGACCAGATAAACAATGAAATGAAGGCAGAAAGATGTTCATCGAAACCAACGAGAATGAAGACACAATGTACCAGAATCTCTGGGACATGTTTAAAGCAGTGCATAGAGGAAAATTTACAGCATGCCCACATGAGAAGGAAAGATCTAAAATCGACACCCTATCATCAAAATTGAAAGAGCTAAAGAAGAAAGATCAAAAAAACTCAAAAGCTAGCAGAAGGCAAGAAATAACTAAGATCAGAGCAAAACTGAAGGAGACAGAGATGCAAAAAAATCTTCAAAAAAACAATCCAGTATCTTTTTTGAAAAGATCAACAAAATAGATCACTAGCCAGATTAATAAAAAAGAAAAGAGGGAAGAATCAAATAGATTCAATAAAAAACAATAAAGGGGATATCACCACAGATTCCACAGAAATACAAACTACCATCAGAGATTACTACAAACAACTCTATGCACATAAACCAGTAAACCTGGAACAAATGGATAAATTCCTGGACACTTGCACCCTTCCAAGCCTAAACCAGCAAGAAGTTGTAACCCTGAATAGACCAATAACAAGGGCTGAAGTTGAGGCAGCAATTAATAGCCTACCAACCAAAAAAAGCCCAGGTCCACATGGGTTCACAGCTGAATTCTACCAGACATGCAAAGAGGAGGTGGTACCATGCCTTCTGAAACTATTCCAAACAATCCAAAAAGTGAGAATCCTTCCCAAATCATTTTATGAGACCAACATCATCCTGATACCAAAACTTGGCAGAGACTCAAGAAAAAAAGAAAACTTCAGGCCAATATCGATGATGGACAGAGCTGTGAAAATCTTCAATAAAATACTGGCAAACCAATGGCAACAGCACATCCAAAAGCTTATTCATTAAGTAGGCTTCATCCTGGGGATGCAAGGCTGGTTCAACATATGCAAGTCTATAAATGCAATCCACCACATAAACAGAACCAAAGACAAAAAGCACATGATTATCTCAACAGATGCAGAGAAGGCCTTTGATAAAATTCAACAGCGCTTTATGCTAAAATCCCTCAGCCCTTTATGCTAAAATCCCTCAATAAACTGGGCATCAACAGAACATATCTCAAAATAATAAAAGCTAATTTATGACAAAGCCCCAGCCAATATCATACTGAATGGGCAAAAGCTGGAAGCATTCCCTTTAAAATCTGGCCCTAGACAAGGATGCCCTCTCTCACCACTCCTATTCAATATATTATTGGAAATTCTAGCCAGAGCAATTAGTTAAGAAAAAGAAAAAAAGGTATTCAATTAGGAAAGTAGGAAGTCAAATTGTCTCTATTTGCAGATGACATTATTGTATATCTAGAGGACCGCATCATCTCAGCACCAAATCTCCTGAAACTGATAAGCAACTTCAGCCAAGTCTCAGGATACACAATCAATGTGCAGAAATCACAAGCATTCCTATACACCAATAACAGACTTAAAGAGAGCCAGATCAAGAACAAACTCCCATTCACAATTGCTACAAAGACAATAAAATAGGAATAAAACTAACAAAGGATGTAAGAGACAATTTCAAGGAGAACTACATACCATTGCTCAACGAAATAAGAGCATAACGAAATAAAATTCTTTTATAAAATATAAAGTATTAAATAATTTAACATATGTTTTAACCCAGACAGAGAGTTCAAAGAGTCAGTTGTATTCCCTCTACAACAATGAAAATATCCCTCACCATAAGAAATATGGTTTGAGGTATAAAAAAATATAAGAGATTATGTTTGCTTTTTTTTCCCCAGCATTTCCAAGTACCACCTTTTCTTGAGGAAAATCCCAATAACCAAAACAATTGTGAAATACATTATCTCTCTGTATTTGTCTGTTAGCATGCAGAAGTGTGAAGAATTTTTATTTTTTATTTATTTAAAAATCTTTTTATAGAAAAACACTGATTGTAGACTTACATGGGATACAAAAAGTCCACCCATTTATTCATTTTATTTTTATTTAACAAATGTTTATTACAGGCCTACTATTCACCAAACAATATGTAAACTTACAATGATCTATAATCCTTGCAGACACATTCCGTAACATAGTC